>JAUBNZ010001519.1:0-11250 GCA_032355485.1 Bonnemaisonia californica | reverse complement strand
CCCGAACGCCCTCCCCCTTCCCCTCACACGCAGCCCACCAACCGCAACCGCCAATCCCAATCAATATCTTTCTCGCGTGCCACGTCACGCTTCCGCAAAGCCGTGCGCAGTCCTTCCTACCCTCGTCGGCGCACCCGAGCAAAATCTCGTAGCCCGACGGCCTCGACATCTCTGGCACCTCCGACGCCCCCTCGTCGACGCTGGTCCTTCTCAGGCCTCCTACCCACCTCGGACACATCCCTGCCCCGCGTTGCACGCCACTCTCCGAAGCGGCGCCTGTCGCTTCCGGAGCCCGCTGTCACACTTCCTGATCTCGACGAGCAGTTCAGCGCCATTCTGGAACGGCTGGTCACCACCACTGACGATTACAAATCCAACGGGTTACGCTTGGACTCACTGTACACCAATTCCGACACTACCCGTACACAATCGCATATTCGCTCTGAGAGACGCTGTGACTCCGACTTGGACTCCTCCGGCTATGGCATCAGCGCATCGCAGATACAACTCTTCTATCACATGCTCCGCCATGCAGAGAGTATATACGGCCTTCCGCTCAACGCAGCCTCCGCACCGGGCATCTCTCTGACAAAGCTAACGGACAGAGGGATCATCTGCCGTCGCACCGGCATCTCCAGCGGCGATATCCTCACGGCGCAGTTCTCTGCGATGGCATTCCTGCCCGCGCATTACGTCGCAGTAGACAACCAGATAAACGCAGTCGTCATTTGCGTACGCGGCACTGCAAATCTCACAGATTCTCTCACGGACGCCGCCGCCACACACGATCCGCTCGAGATCCGCCGCGAGAACGCGCGGGATGAGCACGACACCGTCAAAGGCTACGGCCACTCCGGCGTGCTGCGCAGCGCGCGCAACCTCTTCGAAATGACCCGCGACCTCACGCTGCGTGCGCTCAGAGACCACCAAGGGTACCACCTCATGCTCACGGGACATTCGCTTGGCGGCGCTACTGCCTCCGTGCTATCCATGATCATGCGTGACGACCCGGAGTTTCCGCGGGCAATTGCCGTGTGCATCGCTCCGCCGCCGTGCGTCACGCGCGAGCTGGCGGAGGAGGTGTCGTCATCCACTATCTCGCTTGTGAACGGGCCGGATATTGTGCCCCGTCTCAGCGTGGCGGTGCTGCTGCCATATTTTGCTACCGCACGCTATGTCGCAGACCTTACTCCGACGCAAAAGGCGATGTTGTCTATGGGGATGAAGGACACAGTGATTGATTGGGATGATTTGTCACGCCACAACGAGGAGACAGTGCGTGCCTTGCAACGACATCATGAGGGGCGTCGGTTATTCATTCCTGGCAAGGTTTTCCAATTAGTTCAGAAGAACGAGGTCTCCAAACGCGACGTAATGAAGAGGAGACTGTTTAGAAAGAGAGATATAGAAATAGTCCTCGTTTCTCGTTCGCAGTTCATGCATGTACGGGGTCGGGAGAAGGGAATGTTTCTTGCTCATGCACCGTTCAACTACAAGGCAAATCTCCTGAAATTGCTGAGGAGTATGGATTCGAAGCCGTCGAGAAAGGCAGGTACAACGTTTCGAAACATTTCACCTTTGCCATCTTCTCGCCCAAAATCAGCGACGTTGCGAGAGAATCTAAACAGTGAATCCTTGGATTCGCTGTTTTCAATCGATGAGGAGGATTATGCTCGGCATCGTCGAGCTTTGCAAAGAGAATGCTGATGCAAATTTATGACGGCTAGTATCTTATTGAATGTAATACTGTAGTTCATATGAACGATAGGCTCAATTGTATATATATCAGCATTATTGTATCTAGTATTTAAATGTAGAGTGGAACTAGCTACATGTAGTGAGAGGTTGAGATCTGTGCGAATTTTTTCCCCGAACTGGAAAGAAGAATGTCAAGTTGAAGTATTGTCAACACACTGGCCTTCAAGGAAGTGTTCTTACAGCAATGGTCGTATGCCGGATCCTGCAGTAGTTGCATGCTCGGCAATTAGGAAAGTGTCGATTCGTGAGGCAGACGTGAAACTGCTTTTGGTGAGTACGAAGCGTGAGATTGTGGTACATTCCCTTCATGCATCAATACTGGTAAGGGTTCCCAAATCCTGTGAGGAGACGATAATGTTTATGATCGTCATCTCCATCTGGCATGATGTGAATGACTCTCATGCTGAGACCTTAATTACAACTGGTTGGCCGCAGGCGTCGGGGAAGCGCTCTCCAGCAGTTTATTAATTTAGTCCACTACAGTATGCTCCGTGTTAACAAGAGTGCCACCCTGGAACCTGGTATACGTATGCAAATTATGTACACGTGTACATGAGTACAGTGCTGTTTTACAGTTAGAGGTGCTAAAGCCTTACTCGTCAGATGCTCCGAGATGTGGTTGATGCCTCCTGCAAGTTTCAAGTTGAAGCTTCCAACAGGATCAAGCGAGGTCAACTCAATTCAATTCCTCACACATCTACTTGTATGTATGTACACGATGCCAACTTCTGTACCTACCCTTCGATAGTAGATAATTTTGAAAACTTCCAACTACCATTGTAAAGTACTCTCCACGGTGATCAATTTTGATCAAATACCCTCCTTCCGACAGTCGCAGCTCAGGGTGCTGTACCGCATCTCCCACTCGTAACCATCTGTTACTCGAACCATCTGTTTCAAGACAAGAGTCGCAATTTGGAAACAGACCATGGCAGATATACCCCAAGTCAAGTTTGGCATTCTTTCCACGGCGTCAATCGCCAATGAGTTTCTCAACGGTTTGGCAGCTATTCCACATGCCGTCTGCGAGGTTATTGCGTCCAGAGACATAGAAAAAGCCCGCCAGTTTGCCAAACTTAGAAACATTGAACGCGCTTGCACATACGGCGAACTTCTGGAAGAGCCCGTCGATGCCGTGTACATCCCCATTCCCACCGCTTTGGCCGCTAGTTGGGCCGTTCGTTTCGCGAAAGCAGGAAAACATGTTCTTGTTGAAAAGCCTTTCGACGGCGCTCAAGCCGTGCAGTCTATTATCGACGCTTGTAAAGATTCAGGCGTTGTCTTCGTCGATGGCACCCACTTTGTGCATGCCTCGCGCACTAAAGCCATCCAGGGGCGCCTCGCTTCAGGCGAGCTTGGGTCTGTGAAGCGAATCGTAGGCTCTTTCAGTTTTCCAATACCTGACTTGGAAAAAGATATTCGCTGCAATCCGCTTCTGGAGCCGATGTCTTGTCTGGGTGACCTTGCATGGTACACTTCTCGAGCTGCCGTGTCCTATTTTGGGGTAGACGTAACTTCCAAAATCCACTCCGCAAGCTGCAAGGCCACCAAGCATCCAACAGCGGCAGGCATTCTTAACAGTGCGTACGGTTTTGTCGAATTTGGAGAAGCAAGTGCGGACAAAGTTGCTCTGTGTTTCGATGTTGATTTCAAAGGTCCATTACGTCAGCGTGTAGAGGTTGTTTGTGAAAACGGATCTATACTAATTCCGGAATTTGTGATCCCCTCGAAGCAGTCGTTTGTCTTTGAAGGCTTGCGATCAAAGGATGAGTTTAGTACAGACACCGAATTCATTGTTGAGAAAACTGGTACACTGAAAGAGGACGGCAGCCCTGACATGGTGTACCCAATTTCGGAGACGGTAGCAGTAGTAGAGCAGGACAACTTAACTCAGCCAGCTATGATGGTTCAAGAATTTTGCCGCCTTATCTTGGAAAAGGACATGGAAGGCGCGCGGCAAAGGGGAGCGGAGGCATTGGAAACGCAGAAAATAGTCGATGCTCTTCACCAAGCAGCAACTGAGTAGATTGCCTGTTGTGTTACTAGTAACTGCTGACAGTATTAGACATTCAGATGTAGAAATGTTAGATGCGGAGCAAAGTTCGGCTTTCTGCCTGGTCATCTATGTAGCAGTGGCTGATACAACTACGGCACTTTCGGCAAATGATCGGTTTTCCTCGGAGTAGCAGGATGTTGATAGGTAGGGGCTGTAATCTCCTGTGCCAGTCCATTATTCTCAATCAAGGGACACGTCTAGTACATGTAGTGCAGGTATGTTTCACTAGCCCTTGGAAGGTAGGGTACTCCCTACCAGTAGTGCAGCTGCGGATCTTGGTCAGCTGTGGGTGCGGTGTTCAGATTTTGAAGCAGACTCAAATTGGGGAATTGCTGATCGTTTTGGGAAATTTTGCCATTTCCGAGGATTGCACATGATGCTCTTACACGAGTGCAGTGCCTCGAGGTATGAAGGTATCGCCAGAGAGCATCCGCAGCAATTGAGACAGACCACTGCACCGCGCCCTATCTACCTCGGATTCTGCAAGCGATACTGAACAAGCTATTCAAGTCTTCTACACTTCTACAGCTCTTGGAATCGTTCCATCCGTAGCTCTCATCACAACCCAGTACCTTGTGGGAAAGCAGCCCGTATAGCTCTCAACAGCCCGATCACTATATCTCGAACTTCGATTAGCAATGATCTCCTCGATTGCCAGATGGTCTTGGAGAGCGTTGTATCGATCGAATAGTCAGCTTGCACATAGTACAGTTCCAGGGGTACGTGCCTTTACAACAGCTGGGACTGGTGGAAAGAGTGGGGATGGCAAGAATGACGACGACGAGGAAGAAGAAGAAGATGAGTTCGCAATGGATGGGTTCGAAATTGGAGAGGAAGAGGAAGAGGAAGATTTGGACAGCGCTTTGCAGGAACTCTCTGCGACTGACCAAGATGTCACTCCGGAATTGGCATCTGACCTGGTTGCAAAAATGGTGGAAGCAGCAACCAAATCTCATGCTCAACGGAACTCTTCGAGGAGTGCGTTATTACCCGCAATTACACCACATACGGTATATGTGCTAAAGGCAAGTCGAATTGCGACAAACCTCGTGCAAGCATCTGGTTCTGACCTGTACCCGTACCCAATTTCGAAGAAGGTCACAGCGCATATCGATGTCGGCGCCCTTGCGCTGTCCAGACCGGCACGTGAAGCACTTGAGATACTCGCAGGCTCTAGATTGAAGGATAACTGGGTGAAGATATCTTGCAATCACTATCAGTCATCGGAGGAGAATCAGGCGTATGCGGTCACTTTGCTTGATCGTCTCGTTTCGGCAGCGAAGGAGTCGGTGGGAGAGAATGTGGATAGAACGCCGTTGGAAAGTTGGGATGATATTGCGAAGGAGGTGGAGAAACAAGCAGCGGATGAGATGGAAGAGGCGGGCGGGCTTGTGCAGCTGCTTGGCGAATCCAAGACTTTGTCATGACATTTTGGTGTCCTCGAACCGAAGCATTTTTCATTTCAGTGTTGCGATCCGGGCTTTACCTGAAATTTTGCGCCATCCCATTCTTTGCGGACGTTTGACCTGCACGCTGTAGATTGTGTGCTACAGCGACTTCCATCTCAATCACAGGTTCAGCGCCTATGGACAGGAAGCCCGACATTTCTGCGGGTGCAGTTCCCTCAGGAGGCGAAGCCAGCACATCTCACAATGACAATGCCTTGGAAACTGCCGCCCGAGGTATTGCAAACAGTTTATCTAGCGTCGTATTCTCCTCCTCCGATGAAATGCACAGTATGTTGCCGCAACAGTATCCGAGCACTAACCTTCATCTACAATGCACAACATACTGCGAGTAGTGTGAGACAATGTGCGCTTTGTAACACTAGGATTTTCTGACGTTTACTCTTGGGTCTACTTTTGTTGCTCCATTGCTTCCAAAAGGGACTGTTTGTATGGAGCTCCTCGGTACTCAGACCTTTGATGATATGGTACTGGCGCTGGAACAGTCTATCATGGCCATTCTTTCGCAGCCACCGAAGCAACGTTCACGAATTTGTCGTGTTGTACCGGCCGCTGACTCGCGCTCTGTGAAGCAAGAGGAAATTTCTCACCCCATGGCCACTACGGGCTCATCGGATCATGACAATGTAATGGCTGGGCTCACAGCTGAACGTCTACCACTTGACTCATTGATGTACTGCTTGGACAGTATTATGGATACGGATGGTGATATGTAGATCTAGTGCCGAAGTTAGCTACAATCCCAAACAAACTCTTGCGTGCCATGAATTTACCTTCGTTCTGGCGATGTCACATCCAAGAATGAACGATGTAAATTCGCGACGAAGTTCACATATTCGTATGTCGATACAAGTATTTCATCTTCCCTAGAACGGGAGACACTGACATTGCACGTAAATGCATCCAACTCTTGACAGCTCACACGAATTCGAAGCTGCTGACCAGACGCTATCATTTTCTCCCCTCTCAGTTTCACTGTCCCCGTCTTTCGTACCGCAACCATGCATCCATGCTTTTTCACCATCAGGTCTGCAATAATGGCCAATGTCTTCCGTGCAGATCTAGGGCTAGCGAACGTCGTCTCAGGCTCGATTTTACTGCGGTTTAGAACGCGCTTGATCGAACTTTTCACTCCCTTCACATCACTTAACGCACGAAGTCCTACAACCTTTGTGGCAAGCCTTCTCCTTCCTTCATGGTTTCTAGTTTGGTTTCCATCCCATGAATCTGTGCTATTAAAGGCACTTGGAGATGAGTCTTTATCAGAAATCAAATCGCCCTGCGCGCCACCTTTTGTTTCTCGAGCAGCGTATTCATTGAACTGAGAAGTAGAGCTCTTCAGAGGGGGCATGACAATCTCAGAGTTCTTGTGTTCAATCACAATCCCCGTGGTGTCAATGCCATCTGCTATTCCGCCGCTGCCAAGGTCGAGAGGCGAGGTATACGCTGAATTCTTTTGTTCACTCGGTAGCTCATGGAAAACGTAGGATTCCGCCTCCCTCTCCCTGTCGAGGAAGTTTCGGGTCGTTATCTCTGTATCCTCACATTCTCCTGGTTCGTCCAAGAATGCTTGCTGACCACCTTCTTGCAGAGCTTCTCTTTCGACCTTCAATAATTCGTTCCTGGCACTTGCAAGTAGGATATCGGCATTTTTTGTTACCTCTACTGCAGTGGTGCCCTTTTTCTCATCTGAGATGTCTCCTGAACCCTTTTCTCGACGCCCATCGATGCATTTTTCCATCTCAGTTGAATTTCCTCGCTCGCTGGGAGACACCAGTTTTTCGACACTTTGTGGCTGCACGTCAGTGGTTCCATCATTCTCAGCTCTCTCTTTGTCGGTTTCCTCCGTCTCATGAGCGCTCGCTTTTCTTTCAGCCTGGCGGAGGCGTAGCTTTCGAAAGGAACGAATCGGAGCCAGGCATACTGACTTTAAAATGGACAAAGCAACAGCAAGGGCTAAGGTCACGGTAGAAATGACGCTGATGAAGACTGAGGTTAGTACCGTCGTCAATTGCCCAAATCCTCTCCGCACGCCACCACGATATTTGCCGACTGTTTTTTGGAGTTCGGTCATGTGTCTGTCATTGGTCTTGAATTCTGGTTTGAAGTTTGAATCTGTATTTTCTGTAGTGCGGGACGGGTTGCTGTCTTTTGCATGACTTCGATCTTTCACTCCGATAGTCTGCGAGCCTTCAGAAATACAAATCAACGCTGGTTTCGGCTTAGCAGGCAGGGCACACATGGCATATGTTTTTGACGGAACGCTGAGAACTGACGCTCTACTATTCTTTTCATCTTCGTCAGCGATGTTGATCCTTTGGAGGTGTGCTGATAGCGGAGAGAATAAAGTGGAGTGTGACTCAAGGTGAAAAGAATCTGGATGCATCTTTCGGAGCGAATCCATTTCATTTGCAGCGCAAATGCTTGATTGACCTGCTGCATTCGTGGGAGCTCTGTCATCGATTTGGTCTGTGATCGTGCTAACATCATCAAAACTTAATGGTTTTGCTTCCGAATACACGGTACTTACATCCGCAAAACGCTCATCCTCATGGTCAAAAAACATTGCTCCTGTCATTACTTGGACTTGGTTTGGGGCAGTCCGACCACCATAACCCAAAGGTAACTCTTCCGCGTCAGCATAGATGAAACTGTTTCTGAGAACTTCCCCGTCCGTTGCGGGGTGCGCATTTGTTTGGAGCCCATTGTTTGGGACGGCTGAAACAGGGTTGTGAGGCATACTTGCCTTTGTGAGCTGTGCTATCACTGCTCGGATGACAACACCCGGCTACACAATAGCCGAGTTTCGACGGGGACGAATGCAACAAAGGCGCTGAACACAAGCTTTAAGCGGGCATAATAAACATGATACTCATGCTAAATGCTTATCTCGGCAATCTTTACAAAGCAAGAGAGTGTTGCGTGTCACTACCAGAAGCAAAGTCACTAGAACCAAAGAAAATCCTATTCTGGTGCAGTACAAACGAGATTGAGTCGTCCCTCCCTCGGAATCGCTTGGCACTACTCTCAATGTCCATAAGCATTCTAACGACCTTGTTTCCCACCCTTCCATTTGTATCCAAGGATGCGTCGTCGTGGTGGTCGGCTTTGCGTTTGCATCTGCTGCTGGGACCCGTCTTCGTTCATCAGCTCCTGGTACATTCTCGAGCCCAAAGCAGGACCAGGATTAGGGTTACTGCCTTGACTTGATTGTAAGTAGTCAATTGTCCATTGAAGAGCACTGCGTACTCTGGGGATGCCTCCATGCTGCTCCAACGCTGCTTGCAGACTTGGTATGGCTTTGCATTTTTCTGCATGAAGCCGAGATTCAGGATCATCCTTGATGAGCTCAGCGAGGGCATCTGTCGCAGAGTGCACGACTCTTGGGTTGTCTCGTCGATGATTTAGTACCCCAATGGCAGTTTCAATTGCATTCACATAACGTAACCTCTGCTTTGACTTGGCACCAAAAGACGCGAGGAAGGTACATGCATGGGATGAATACCAGGCCACCCGAGCACCTTCCTCCCCGGGAATATCGTTCGAAGTTTGCATGAGAGTAGTGATCCTTTCTGCAATACTAGATTTGAGCATTGCCTTTTCACATTCAATATCACGCCACCTTGCAATTGAGCGAATGAATGTACAGCACTGAACAAGGAAGTCGGGGTCTCTGTTCCTGAGCATGATAGCGGTAAGGGCCTGCAATCCAGAGCTCATAATGATCTTCCGTCGGCCGCCGTTGTAGAACGCAAATGAGCGCAAAGCAGCGAGGATATCTACTTCCAGGCCATCATCGGTGAAGACGTCAGCAGACTTTGAAACGCAATCTAGAGCAGCAACCTGCACTAAGAATTCCGCTGCCAGTTCATTGTCTTGGGCAATCTGGCGGACGGCATTCAAAGCGGCCCGGGCCAATTGAACATCCTTGAAGCTTGAATTGTTCTTCGCCATGGTGATATAAACAGCGCGTGGACCCCCCAGGGTTGCAACTGCCGATCGGGAGAGCTCGCCGGATCCCGCAATTGCGGCAAGGGAATTGCAAGCGGCAATTTGCACTGTGACGTCATTTTGGTGATAATCCATAAGCTCAATGACCATGGCTGGTACACCATCGGCACGAATTAGGTGGCCTGTTCTTTCATCATAATGCCGCGACAAAATGGTGACCGTACGACAGAAGGTGGCAGATAGGCCCGGTTCGGTTTTGCCAAACAGTGTTACAGCGGAAAGCATTTCTTCCACTGCACCTTCATCGCATAGGTCAGAGAACAGGGTTTTGTTTGCACAGTAACCCTCGAGGATGTTGCAGGCCTCTTTGACAACTGGGAGTAGGTCTTGGTGCTTCTTCATGACCTCCAGGATGCTGGAAAAGTCTTGGTTTGACCTTGCTCGTTCCATGGTCTGCAATGCTTCCTGCTCAAGACCTTGCCTTACCCTTTCAGCCGCCTTGCGGTCTGCAACATCTCTGCGGACCATCGGAGGCATACTGTCAGCATTTTCCTCACGATGTTTTTTCTCGAGGAAAGCCATCGTCACATGCTGAATGACGCTCTGCATGTGCTTTGAACGCAGATGGCGCAAGGAGATGGAAGAACTGATGGAAGCATTGATATCAAGGACGCTGCCATCTACAGTACTGTTGAGAAGCAAGTCGGAAGGGCGAGACTTGTGCTTGGGAGACTTTTCTGGTGTATTTCCGAGGGGGGACCCAACGGATGCTCTTTCGCCTTCAACGGAAACAACATATGGGGAATTACCTCTTGGAGACGGACGGCGGCCCTGACTGCCATGCGAGGGGTGCTGACGTAGATTGTTCGCATGCGATTGGCGACGGCCACTGTGCGCGACGGCGATGTCATCGTCAGTTGTCATGCCATCTTTCCCGACCACTTGCAATGACTCATACGGCCCAATTGAGCCGCCGCCGCCAACAAGCATTCCCGAACCCGGAGCTTGCCCAGGAGCACGCGATAACGCTGCAGAAGACCTACTGGAGGGTTGAGAACTGGGACGCTGACGGGTCAGGTCTGGCACGTCTTGGTCTGGAACGTTTTCATGGGCGCGCATCTCAGGTGAGGTGACGGGACTGACGTGTGCGGCACCAGCGGAGTGATGCCGACGAGGACTGGCGGAGCTACCAAAGAAGCTGCGGCCGTCACTGAGAACCTCGAAGTGCGAGTCGCGAACGCTGTCATTGGTGCTTGACAGTTCGAGTGAGACACCTAATGGTAATGGCACTGCGGTAGAGGCAGAGGAATGCTTGGAGAGCACACGTTGAAGCGGGGGTGGTGGCATTTCACAGCCTGATGGAGTACTGGCGGTGATGTCGCTGACGCGGCGTTCTTGCTTGTAGATACGTACGTATGAATCACGACATTGTTTGAGGTCATCACAGACTTGGGCCGAAGTGGGGCGCCTCTCTGGAGCATGTTGCCAACAGCGTTCTACCAGGGCGCGGAGGTCTGCTGGAATAGGAGCGGATGAGAAGTCTGGATCTGCGGCGGTAGGCCATTCAGGACGTCTACCGTTCCGAACGGCATTGCTGACGTCAATCAGTGAGAATCCCTTCCACGGGGTACGGAGGGTAAGCATTTCGTAGATGACAAGGCCAAAGGCGTAGACATCAGCGGCCTTGACAAGTTCAGGGTCGTCCAGGCTGATGCCTGTGATAATCTCAGGTGCCATGTAATTATACGTGCCTGCGATCTCACCGGTGCCCCCAAGGGTAGTATCGGTTAGCAGGGAATGGCCAACGGAGCGGGAAAGGCCAAAGTCTGCAATGCGGGCCTCGGCATCCGGCGGGAACTGGCCGGCATCGTCAAGATGGTCAGAGAGGAGGATGTTCTCAGGTTTTGCGTCACCCCATGTGAAAGACTTATTATGGAGTGCGGAGAGCCCGGAGCAAGCCTGCTGGGTGATGGCAAAGAGCGAGAGACGATGAAATGGGACGGATGTCTTCCGAAGAGT
>JAUBNZ010001518.1:0-11256 GCA_032355485.1 Bonnemaisonia californica | reverse complement strand
CAATAAGGTGTTCCCCCGAGACTGACGCCAGGCACAGCTCCCTAGGGACCGTTTTTGGGGGGCGAGCTATATCATACTACGACATATCATTGGCTGCATTGGTGCGGCCCGTTTTGATTAGATATATAGTATGATATGATTACTGGTCGGGGGCAATATCGCCAATATTATCCTTCATTTTGGCCCTTTTAGCTATCTTCGGACTTTTTACCAGTCTCCGAGCCAATATTGATTTAAAATCGTGCCCCGGAGCCATATCTGAGCTTAAAACAAACGTTATGAGCCATTATTGACTTTCTCAACTAATTTTATTAAATTTCCCTCACTTCAGCATCTGTTTTTAAGCCGCAATGAGAACTGAGCCGACCTAAAAGGCGAATGCGTACTATAATCGACCAGTGATTTCCGAAATCACCTACGTTTTTAGTCTTGTGAGCCCCATCTGGGTATAGCGTTCGATTTTGAACAGTTGCTGGATCTTTGAGCAGAAGGCCCATATAATACCTTTCAATATGTTTCTGTACTATAGCAATATAACATCACAAACACTGGGTCATTGAAGGGACCACATGGGTCATGGTAAATTGATCCACATGTTTGCGTAATCAATCGCTAACTGTCAGAAAGGTCTAGTAGACCTTACTGTAATGTGTTTTTTTCTCTTGTCCCGTCCCTACAGTAATAACTTATGCTGTATAAGGGTTAATTTGATTAATTTAGGAATAATATCCCATGTGGAGTTGAACTACCGCTGTACCAAATAAGATATTATGTGAATAAGCTGTACAAAAAACAAAAGTTTGTCCAGTTTGGTCCGCGGTGTAGAAGATTTATTGAACTTTTATTCGAAATCCGATAGGGTCCCAGTTGGAAAGGTCACAAGAGACCCAAATGCCTTTCTGCTTTCAAAAGTCCAGTCTACAGAAATGAATTTCCCCACCTTCAGTTCGAGCTAGCCTGCAAGTGAGTTGTACTCTTCGAAGGTGTATTCACACCAGGACCAAGCCGCCCCAGGGCATCCCCAGAAGGGATGTGGTAGATTTATATTTATTGAGTGACTGGTGTTCTGAAGGTGGATGGGTATGTTACTCGCATGATTTTCGTTAATGGACCTATGACCTTATCAGCCTTATAAGGACATAATATGTATATATTATATATGTCCTTATCGGACTTCATAAGGTCCTTATCGGATTTCATCGGCCTTCATCGACCTCGTTTTCCTCGAGCATCGGACTTGAGACATCTTGTTTTTTCGTAGAACTGTAAACCATTGCACCGCAGGGTGGGTTTACAGTCGTCCCGGTGGGGTGATGTGATTGATTGATTAATTTAGTTTAAAGAGTGCCCGATGTCCTGATGTAGGCTAGATGGCTACTTTGCTTTCTTTAATCGACCTTGTCGACCTTGCCGGGTGAGTTTAAAGTCGTCCCAGGACCACGGAGATTAAGGCCTTCTGTGAGATTGCACAATCTAGAATCTACGGGGATAACGAAGCTAAAAGTTAAATTCAATTAAGTTTAATTCCACGTCAACCGTGTGCATAGAACTGCTACAGCATCATAGATGATGATGATCATAGAATAGAAGGCTACGGTGCGTGATTTCTACCACCCCTTTCCAGCAAGGCAGACTACAATAATTCAGCTGGTTTCAGAGTTTTTTCACTGTTTTACGCAAAAAAGTTTCCCAGAAATATCTACACGTGCTGTATCTACCCAGTTTCTTGACCCCCAAAAGAAAGGCCGTGTATAGATAGATACTTAGGGTTTTTTGATGAATACTGTAGATGAACGGCAGAGTTAATTCGTTTTTATAAAAATGCGGCATATTTCAGCACAGCCTAGGCCCATTGTTTCTGTACGTGTCTATTTTCAAATATATATTTATTGCTGTCTCAGAGAAGCGAAACCTTACTGAATTATTTTATGGTGGAGGCGTTCTGAGATCACCAATTACATCAGCGGATGTGTAGAAACTCCACTTTGAAGCAGTACAGTACCCGTTTAAGGAGCGGGTCGCTCTTGATGTATCATAACCTTATGAAATGTTGAATTAGACATAAATTCGTGTCACTAAATACGAATCTATTCTGGTGTCTTCTCCGATATAATTTGCGGAACCTCTGGTGTTGCACGATATGAAAGGGAGTATCATACAAATTATAACATTATTATCTATCCAGCACGGGCCAGAGTTACAGGTAGTTACATACAGAGTATGGGGGGGCAGAGGAATAATCTCGTACGTACCCTTCCTGAAGGGTACTGTATATCAAGGCAGCGGTAAGGTAATATTGTTTTTGTTTTCCGC
Source organism: Bonnemaisonia californica (assembly GCA_032355485.1). Taxonomy (NCBI): domain Eukaryota; phylum Rhodophyta; class Florideophyceae; order Bonnemaisoniales; family Bonnemaisoniaceae; genus Bonnemaisonia; species Bonnemaisonia californica. Next base: position 8,943 of record JAUBNZ010001518.1, on the reverse strand, counting down.
TTCATCTCAGTTTCGGGGTCTGCAGTGCAGACTCTGCACCATTCACATGTTGAAGAGTTCGTGCCCTGCGAAGACCGTTTCACGGCTCTCCCTGAAATACCCCTGCCTCGACACGTTCGAGCGCAGCTTACTTTCCGTGTCCGCACCCACCCAACGGCATGATTATCTCAACTTGGATATTCCTTCCGCATTAGATATATGTGTTTATGCGCAAACGCCGTCTGAAGCGCCCACATCCCACCTGGTATGTCCGCTCCGGAAACAACCCCCCCACCACCCCTCTCCCCACCAGCCTCCGAATCCGTCGAAGTCGTCATGGAGCAGAACGACCATGACGTCCACCGCCCTACGGGGCGTTCGGCGGAGTGCCATGTTTGCGAGCACCATAAGAAAGCTCCCTCCCATCGCCGCAAGAGCTCCAAGCTACCCAACCCTCAAGACAACTCCCCCGCCCCGCATGGCTTCGATTCCGAAGGTTTCAAGAAGCTTTACGACGAAAACGAAATTTCCGAAGAGGCGCATGGACCAGCTGGTCGCTTCGTCAAGAAGCTTGGTATCTTCGCCTATGCATTCTTTATCATTATTCCCCTCGTTTATGTCGCTATATTCTTTGCTATCATCCCCCTGGGTAATCCGGGCATCAAATCGTTTCGTGAGCAGTGGGTCTTCCTCCTCATCAGTAACACTGCTGTCATCATGGCTGTGACTTACCTGTACCTCGCCACATTCCGCAGTCTGGCCAAGCTGGAGCGACCATTCCGAGTTTCGCCTCTTCCGCTGGTGGCTGTCGCATTAGTCGAGATTGCTATTCTGGTTCCTATTGTCCTCACCCTCGCCGTTTATGACTGGCTTGGCTTAGTAGCACTTTCAATCTGCTACATCACCCTCTTCTTCTGCATGCTCATTATCTACAAAGATATGCGACCGATTGTGCATTCCTTTTTTCGGCGCTTTATGCTGCTCCTCATACTCTTTATCCCGATTCTTGTCATGTACATCATTGCGTATCGAGACATAGAGTCCTCAGTGGTTCAGTCCAGTTTATCCTTTGCCTTCACCTTTGTTACTTTCATTTATCGTCGAATAATGCTATCAAAACTGGACCCCTTCCCACTCGACATCAGCCAACTACTCTCTGGTTTCTGGGTGCAGAATTTGTCTGATTCTGCATTGATCCTTGCCTTCCCACAGGTGAGATCACCAGGTGTCCTTGCCGCCGTCTTCATATCGAACTCTTTGTCAAATGTTGCCTTCCTTATTTTCGTATCCGACCTCTGGATCTACCGCATTCGCCCCGTGCTCAAAACGTACGTTAAGAATGCCTTCAAGGGTAACTTTCCCATCCCGCCCATGCCTGAACCGGACGAGAGCTTCGACCCTCTCAACCGCGGTCACGACAACAACATCGGTGGCTACCGTCGCCGCCAATTCCGCTTCTTCTTCTTTCGCCTCCTCTCGCAGGCTGTTGCAATGAGTATGTACCTTGGTATATCACCAATGCTGCGTTTTGGTCTGAATAAGGATTTCAATCCTCTCGGGAACGTTGACGGTAATAACTTCATCGACGCGGATCAGTATCGTAACTCTATGATATATGCAGCTTCGAACCTGGGCTTTATTATAGCTGTTGGAATCTTGGGTTACATTTTCCTTGAGAGAAGGCATCATCAAACGTTCCATGAAATTCGCGAGATTCATCGGCACGACTTCTTGCATCACACTTGGGTGGGACTGGTCACATCGATTATCACTCACAACATGATCTTAACAGTTGCTATCATCATGTCACATTATTGCATCTTTGCGTCGTTCCAGGTAGATTCTAGATGTGACCTTACGTGATCGAAAGGTTAGTATGATGTTGCGCTCACCAAGAGAGCAACAGTGGATGTCTTGTACAAATATTTGACCGGAAGAACGGACGGTACAATTCTTATATTTTCGGAGGCTTGCCCAAGCTACATCTACGGTGATATGGGATTGAAATCTTGTGTCTTGGCGAGATGTACCACGGGGTCGCCGTTTCGTACTTTCAAGTATTTTGGGGATTGAATATCATTGTGTAATAAACAAAGTAAGAGTCTTGTACTTTGTTAACGCCTCACATTCAGATATATGAAGACATAACATTAAGGGATAGTACCATTGGAAGCCTAATACCATGAGGAAACGGCGGCAAAGAAGCACCAGATTGAGGCATCCTGAAGTTCCAGCGATACTACAAAGATGTTCCCGTCCAGCCCTCGTATTATAATCCTTCGTGAATCGCACCAGACGCCGCGTTCTATCACGCGGAGCCATCACCGGTGCAGGGCGTTGTGCCTTCCGCAGCTGTCAAAACCAGTTACATCGTAGGGGGGCCTGGCGAGCGGTGCAAGGCAACCGGTCTTTTAAGATCCGCTGGTTTAGTTACACACGGCACAAGTTACGAGTGCCCCTTCAGTTCTTTGGTCTTTCGGGTGTTGCAGAAGAGCTGTAGAAGAGCTTGGCATAGCTCGGCCTGTGCGAACTGTGCTTGTCGTTAAATAAAAAAAAGCGTTCACTTTTTCAGCTACTGTCCATTCGACAATGTTCCCCGTCATTACCTTCGAGATTATATATCCTTTCCAGTTCACTGCTGATGGTTAAAACATCCTTGTCGCTTCTTGATTCAAAATTCGAATGCTGAAGTGTGATGCATCCTGACTAAATCTCGCTCTTGTGTCGTCAGCGATACTACATGAAGAGGAGTGCCCCTAATATTAAAAACGGACGTCGATCTTTCCAGTTCCTCAACGTTCGTAATATTTACGCAACACTGGTATATTTAGAGAGCTGATGTCCGATATTTAAAAAACGTGCTTAATCCATGCGACAACTCACACAAGTAGATACGTAGGGGTTCTCAACAACTGGTAAGTCTACGTCTATGGTGCCATCGCAGGGCCCATCGCGAACCCGAAAGGAGTACATGATGAACGATAACAATCTCAAAGCAGAGTTTGAAGTTATAGAGGCACTCTATCATAATCGCAATGCGGTAGGCCTCCTGGGTCATGGGCAGAAGACACTGTGGCACCAAGGGAACGCATTAAGGTGTAGATTGACCGAATCATGTCGTTATACTTCAGTCCATGCAAAGTTGATAGACAAAAGTTTATCTGCAAAGAAGTATGGAGATCGGCATACTTTGTCTTGATGAGCGACATTTTGCATGATTCAGTCGTCCGTCTGCCGTTTTGATCGTGAAAATTGAAGAGGCGAAGAGCAAAACTGCGCGGGAGAACATAACAGTTATTTGCTGCTGGTGTGTAGCTGTGCGCAGTTTTCGAAAGAGTCCAATCTTGCTTGAAGCAACGTTAGCCCACTGGGCCGCCGTATGTGCTACACTGGCCATCAGCAACATGAAATGAGATGGCAACAACGACCTTCGGCGAATCGTTGAAAGTGGCGACAGTAGCCTAGGTCCGATCGCTGCGGCGGGATACGGGCCCAGTAGACCCTTGATTCAACGTAGGATGAGAGGACTGGCATCATTTTGGTATACTATACAAGAAAATTTGTAGTATTTTCGGATTACTTTCTTGATATATCTATAGAACAGAGTACTTGTGCTGACCTGACCACGTGCCTGTGGAGTCCTACAAGTGTCCATGTTCTTCCACGAGCACCCTTCGGAACAAGTTGCTTCCTTTCATATCAAGATGGTTACGTTACCCTTGTAGTTTATGTTACGTAAGTATGTACCATTCTGCACTCGGCTCCGATGCAGGACGACTGATTTTTCAGCCTAGCACCCTTTAAAGGGTATCAGTAGCCTAAAGTTACTTTATAGTCCATAGTCCAGAATCTGGACTTCGGAATCTGAAATATGCCCATGTTGGAAGTCGAGAGTGGCGCAAGGGGGCCGGATTAGAGCTGACCGGCTGGGGCGATAGATCCGTCGTGCTCATTCTGCTTCTTCATTGTACCCGTGGAGCACGGCAATATAATGCTGCTGATGGCTTCTGTACTGATTTGATGGAGCGAAGTTGGGAGCGATAGCAACACGAATGTACAATAGCAAAAGAAGACAGTCTGCCGTTCGGCCTGCGAAGGTATCATTGGGCAAACCCTACAGGCTCACGCAGTGTTGTATGGTCGTCGATTCGTTCATCACTTACCCATTTACTTCCAAACATGAAACCAAGTCTTGATCAAATTCTACACGTCTTACGGTGTAGGAGCCGTTCGCATCGATTTGTTGTGGACGCAGCGCTGTGTATTCTACTCCACTCAATACCCTGGAACACAGGTAGAATGCTGTTGGACAGCACAGTGTACCTCAGCTTCTTCTCATGCTGCAGTATCGTTTAAAAGGTAGTATTCATGTCGTAGTACCACATTTCAGAACAGCACATGGATACATGTAGCCATGTAGCACGCAGAACGTATAATTGGGCAGAGTTATAAGCAGAATTATGAATTGGGTTATGAAGTATTCATTGGGTACTTGATATACTGTTGGTGTTTGAATTTTAAATTCAAAAACAAGGTAGATTGCAGTGCCAGCTCGCCGCTGCGTCGGCAAAACGGAGTAATCTTCGAAGATCCCTATTATAATAATACTGTAGATGCAGCCTCAACCTACTCAACCTAATTAGATCCGAAAGTAACACAACCCCCTTCCACAGTACACTGCAGGCTACAGTACTCTCTAGCTAGTAGGGTACCCAAGTGCAGGTCATAGCTGGACTATTTACCCTTCGAATGGTAGAAACAGTTCTGTACCACAGTAAAATTACTTTACTTCGGGGTACATTTACTGTCGCTACAGTACTGCTGTATGAAGGACCCCAGTTGGTGGCAGTCGTGAGCGCTCTGGAACTGGGGGTCCGAGTCGGACCCCTCGGACCGTCCGACAAGTTGCCACCACACTATTACTATACAGTGCTACTGTAAAGGGTTATATACTATTTATATACTACTGCAGGCTATCATATCCCACGCTTTCTGGAAGAATTCTGGCCTGAACTTCTACATTGCTGCAGATACTTGAAGGGTAGCCATCGTATTGGATAATAAAAAAAATACTGTGTAATTACGGAGGACAGGCTCGTTCATCAGAAGTGCCCTGAAGTGGAAGGTGAGATGGAATGGCGCACTGGCCGTTGATCCCATACAATATTTTGAATATTATTCGCACATTCAAAATGGTCCAAGATGCAGCTTCTTCCGTCGTTTCATAAACTCCCGAAAAATGACGGTTTACCGCATACCGCTTCTTTTAACTGCCAATCCCGCATCACACTCATCTGTTTCTCATTGCAACTTCGCTATATTCACTTCTAGCCAATCAACACTCACCGAAACGATCACATCTGTACCCACCCGTCTCCAACTGCCAAGTGGCGCGCCTCCATTTGATGTATATCCCAAACGGTCACCCACATGTGACAATGCAGCACTGGGATCGCAAACCAGCGAGACGTTTCAGCCTATCTCCTTCCCAACCCACCTGTAGACCCGCGCCGATCCCAATTCTCCAACTCTTCATCCTTGGCCCGTTGTCTCCTGTCCTACTTCAAGCACTCCCATCTCGCTCCGCATCCGTACGTTGGACATCCATCTTTCTCTCCAACGCATCACTCCTCACTGCTCACACCCACATTCCCCACCCACCCAACCACTACATCTACTCTGAGAAAACAGCCCCATCCCTATCGCTTCCGAATGCACCCGGAACATCTGCTTTTCCCCCGAGCTGGCTAAGGGACATAAATCATCGCGCGCCAAGTCGCATCAACTCCAACGCGCCGAAACAACCCCATCCATCCGCCGACCCCCCCGTCTCGCCACCCCAACCTCGCTCAGTCGTACCCTCACCCCACGCCCATCTCCCTCTTCCTCTCGCTCGTCGTTCCGCGACGTGCAAAACCACTTTGAAGAGATTGCGCGGCTACCCTCCGCCTCAGCACCCGCCCCGCCGCGTCAGTACTCCTCGAGGTACGGCACCCGCACTGTGGCCACCCCGCCCTCCAAGCGTCCCGATCCATCCAAGTGCAACCCTCACAAAAGACCAGTTGTCCGTGAGCTTTTCCAGGAATTGAACGAGCTCCAGCACCGCGCCCCTCTACCCAGTGCAAGCAGACCCTTCTCTACCCAGAAGCCGTCCGCAGTCGTTCAACCAAACCCTCCAACCCCTCGTCCGGTCCACGCATCTAATACTCGCGCGCACGTCATGCCGAACGCGCACGACAGCGACTACGACCAGAGAAGCGAACTTACTCTAGAGCAGTACAGTGAGGATCACGAGTACATCCAGCTGCAGGATCGCAGCAGCGTGTACTCTGCCGCAGAGAGCAACGAACGCCACTACTCACACGCCGACGATCAGAACGACGTCCGCAGCATCGCCTCGTCGGACGTAAACAGTTTTGATCAAGTCGCCGAAGAGATAGCCGACGAACTTCAGCCGTTTGCGGTCATTGACGACTCCAACGACCGAGACCTCTCTGAGAGGATCCCAGAGCGTAACCAGGACCGTTTGTTCTCCGACGCCCAGACGGTCGAAAATTCCACCCGGTATTCGGGGGTACCGGAATCCGAGCGCTCCGAGCAGTTTGAGGAAACTGATTCCAACGTGAATTCAGTGCCAGATCACCCGGAACATTCTGCGCTGGAGTCTAGTAGGGGCTTCTCCCACAACACGTTTCTTACACCGGAGGGCGATACCTTCACGGGTCGCACGGAGAGAGAGATTGAGCAGCTCCGTGAAGAGGAGCAGCAGCAACAGTACGAGTATTCAGAGCGTACTGAGACTCAATACCACGGCTCCGAGGCAGGGGAGACGGAGTACGAAGCCGACACTGAAATTGTGGCACGGGAAATTGAAGAGGAGGTGGTCTACACGGAAGTGCAGAACGAAGAGGCGGTTGAATACGAAGAAGTAGTATCCGAAGATACTGAGTACAGGGAGTCGGTGTTCGAGGAACGAGATCCGTCAGTTGCAAGCGCAGAAGGGGAACAGCAGGAAAGCGAAGACGGGGGAGACATGCCGCGATCCCGTCATCGGTCGGTTGATCCGACAATGCCTCCTACGTGGAGTTTCCGGTCTGAAAGAATGTCCAGAAATGTGGCCGATGCCATGGCTGTAGTCTGGGACCGCTTCTGGGCGGAGGACATGAGGGATATCTCCGTGATCGTCAAAGCGCGTTTCTCGCAATTGCTACCGTATGTGAGAAAGTTCTTCGCGCATCTCGTGGCGTTCTGGGGGGGTATAACGTACATTCGGCGAGCGCTTTCCGCCTTCATCCGCATCCTTAACAGGGACGAGCGGGTTCGCGAATTGGCTCAACGTGTGGGCTGGGCGTCTGCGACCACGCTTCGTGTGCTACTGTCTCTTTGCACCATGCTGATGCAAGCAACGGTGCAGACGTACTACCTCATGCGTGACAAGATTATTCCGGACATTCGACGCATCATTCCCATCTGCTACTTCAAGGCAACCGTGAGGCTTCTGGAAGTGGCCGAGCACTCGCCGTGGAGCCTGTTCTTAGGCCCCTTCAGCCTAACTTTTGCCATTGACTCTGAGAAAGTTCCGGACCGGTACTTCCTCCACGACAAGCTGGCCGTTCCCCAAGATCAGGTAACGTTCGCCAGCGGTGACATGAACAGTTTTGTCGCCTCGATTCGCGAAAGTGTTCGCGAGCATTCGGTGAACATGAGAACAACGCCATCTGGGTATCAAAACGAGTCGGTCGCCTACAGCTACGCCACCACGCAGCCCGGCATCCCTCCAGAGACGATTCGCTCGGAGGCGCGATTCCATGAGGTACAGCAAGAGCACAAACACAAACACAAGGGGCACAAGCACGGGCAGCACCACGGGCATGGGCATGACAAGGAGAACCAGTATCGTGGGGAGGGCATGCCGCTGTCAGAACGGAGGAACAATGACGATGGGTGGCAGACGATTCGGGACAGCGGGGATGGGTTTACTGAATATTAGATGAGTATAATGGAACGCTGCGTTTTACTAGTGTCGCGTGATCTGCTGTCGTCTTGGATGGTAGGCGCTCGCGTGTTATGTACAAAAGGTAGGTAGTGGCCGGCCTGCCTGGCATAGTTGGATAGAAGAGGAATGCATTAATGACGCCCGCACCGGACGGGGTTACAATACAATACAGTACTTTGGTTGAGGAGGTGACTGTTAGTGTTTTGGTTTATACATGCTCCTTGTTGTACCGCCGGTGTACAGTTAGGATACAAGGGCACCCTTAATATCCTTCATATATCCTTCAACTGCGCAAAATATATCGAAGAGAGATGAGATCTGCGATCGAAAGTTTCTAGGTAACCAACCAACCAACAATGTAATTAATGTCTTCCTCATTCTGTCGCCAACTTGCCAAGCTCACACTTCGTCCTCACTCCGTCTTCTCCTGCACATCGCGCCTAACAGACCGCTGCGTCATAGCAGACACATAATAAAAGTGCGATAAGGCAGCCCACATGCCAATAAAGCAGCCAGCGGCCACATCGCCAACATGATGTGCGTTATCAAAAACGCGACTTCCAGCCACAAAAGCGCCAAGCAGCATGGGGATAACAGACAGGCCATAGCAAACGCTACAGCAGCCGCCAAGAAAATTCATCTTGCCTCACTCATGGATTTGTGTCACGAGAAAAACAATGAAGCCATGAAGAAACCGGAGGATAAGGTCTACAAGGGAAGGGTAGTGTTGAGAGGAGACAACATCAAGGAAGAAGATGGACTCTACGCATTGTTTACCGAACAAGGCTCATCATCATCACAGCTGGAAGCAGCTAAGGCAATGGATGCAATAGCCCGTGCACCGGGATGTGCCGGAGAAGTGAGTGATGCTATGAAAGCATACACACAGGTTCCATTATCACTTATGGCCAAAATACTCAAAGACGAGTATGTCGAGACGTGGGTATCATTACCGCGCACCCGGAGGC
>JAUBNZ010001516.1:0-11259 GCA_032355485.1 Bonnemaisonia californica | reverse complement strand
ACCACTGGAAGGTGGCGGTGAACCAACGGAGGTTCATGAATACACTGGATGGTTCGAGTGTCACAGAAGAGTGACACAATGGGGGGTGGTACAGTGTAGAGGACATACACTGGGTGGTTCGAGTGTCACAAAGGAGTGAAACCATGGGGGTGGTACAGTGTAGAGGGCTTACACCTAGTGGGTGTCAGTGTCACAGAGGGGTGACACTATCAGAGAGTGTGTACCGCGCACTTAGTGTGAGTGTTCCCCACCAAGGGGTGTCAACCAGGCAAAGGTGCACCGCGCGGTGCGAGGTGTCACACGTGGGTGGGCTGGGCGACCTTTCCCCCATCTGAATGATGGGGAAGTAATCGAATTGAGCGGGGAATTCGGGGGCGCTAGCCAATGAGGCTTTGGCGGGCCACAATGCCATTGGCATTCGTACTACAGTTCAAACGTGGGCGCCTGCTAAATGTTACTTGCCCTCTAGTACCGCTCACCTCCGAATGCGGAAGTGAGCAGTGCACTGCTCGTTAGCCTCTGGCGTGTTGAGAAACTCCGCTTGAGCTTCTTTCCGGTCCGTTCTTTACTGAAAAGTCTACTGCGGTACTCCATTCTGATCCATCTTCCCTGTAGAACGTCCATCTGCCTTCCGACCTACTACATCAGACTGATGTTCTGGATCCTCCGTTGGATTCACTCGAATATGGCTGGCTTCCCATAAGAAAAAACCGTTCTGCAGACCACCAAGTTTCCTGGGAGACTCCTCGGGTCCCGGGATGGTATGATTGTAGGCAAGCTCGGCGTGTTACTTATCGATTGACACCCTCCAGATAACGACCAGAGCTTGTCCGCCATCTTCAATTTCGTTCGAGTTGTGGTTATGAATTTTCCTCTTCAGAGCCATTCCAACTCCCTCCTCTTCATGAACGAACAGTTCACATTCATCAACGTGCCACCCTCCTTTGTACCATAAACTGGCTTTCCCGCTCTTGTTTTTTCGTATGCCATTTTGTAAGCGCAGAACATCGTTCTGGGAGTCCGTTCCTACGCCGTCGGTACACTGCCCGAAGCCCTTGCTACCTCCATCAGTGACGTCCGACCCCAATCCAGAAACAGTATCTGTTGACGGCAACTCGCTCTTAACCGTGGTGGTTTGCCCTTGATTGTTCTTTAGCTCATTGCATCGCTGGTCCTCATCTTGTGGGTCCGCAATGGCAGCACAAACAGCCGCAACAGAACCCTTCCCCGAAACAGGGGCTGACTCCCCTCTCAAATGTCTACTCTTCCGAACTGGTACGCGCCCTTCGGTGTTGTCCATCGCGAGGACTGCATGAAGTCGAGCCTGGCCCAACCTCAAAAACTCGGCGTTCATCTCGGTCACGAGGCACGTTCGTGCCGTTCGTATAGAAGCGATGGCAGTAGTAAAGGTGCCTCCGTATACGTCGAATACAGCTCCACCATCCGGATAGAAAGTAGTCATGAGCCCAACGAGCAGATCTATGTTCTTCTCTTCCACCTTAACATTATTTCGAGATTCGGGGAAAGTCAGCTTCGGTGACGCTGCAGGGATGTTATCAATCACTCCCAACCGTCTCTTCATCCCGCACCGGATCTGGTTGTACCGGCTGCCCAGGTCCGCTTTGAAACCAGCTTCATGGTTTCCCGGGTTTCTGGCGAGGACGCCAAATTCGGAGAAGCTCTGGCGAAAGGTTCCGACCTTCCTCATCTGTCGGCCTCTCATAAGCTTAAAAAGCACATACATGCTGTTCCAGACAATCACTCCAGCGTTTCTCAATGCATTCTGCTAGTGCAGCGTGTACTGAGCCGATGTGAAGATGAACACATACCCTCCTGTCTTCCTGATGGTCTTGCAGAACTTTTCCAAAGCGTCGAACTACTCGTTCGACAATTCATACCTGTAGTTCCGACCTGCACTAGAGGGATTTTCTGTAACACCGAAGGGAGGATCTGTCAGGACGAGGTCGAAACTTCCCCAACGTCACACCGTACAGTTTTCTCGTAAGTCTGCCAGTCCATTTCGTAGGCCTTGACCCCTGCAGTCATCAGCTGTTCTTGAATGGATGCTGCGGTGATGGCATGTTTCTCACCTACAGGAACTGCATGCCTTGCAGAAACTGCACTGGACACCTTATCGGCTTCCATTTCCTTGGTGTTGTCAAGATTTTGTTCTGCTAGAGCTGCTCCAAAGGGGCATGTTCTGGTACGTGATCCGCAGGTGCAGAAGCACCCCCCCCCCATTTCCCTTATCGGCGTTCTCTTGAATAATTGGTGCAAATTCCGGAGGGTCATCCTTTTGAACATCCACGGCAGGTAAAAGGTTTCTGTAGGCAGAACGACATCCTGAACTTAGCTTCCTTCTGTGCGCAAAAATCTGTTTACTATGCCTCTCTGTACTGTGAAAGAAGGGATGGAAGGATCTCAGAGTCATTCCCGTCGTTCCCTGCTACATCTTCGTCCAAGCAGTTCCCCCGCAACACGTTTTTCTTGTATATGTACAGCTCAACTGGCGACGGAGCGCCGCATAAGAAATTTTAGAACTTCTTGGCCTCCTTGACAGCTAGGATAGCCTTGTGAAACTGGTCCGAAACACTCTTGTACGAGGAAGCCTTATAGGCGTTCTGCTTGCTGTACAGTCGCACCCTATGCAGAACGCTCATCTGCGCCTGGATCCCTTCTGGTCCCGCCGCATTCATGAAGGATGTGGCCTGCTTGATTGACGAGATGTTCAAGTAGTTGCGGTACATACGGCAATCAATGTACCTGTTCGAGACAAGCGGGTCTCTCTCTACCCGGGTGGCCGATTGGGAGGAGGTTCGATGCCACTGAATAAACTTCGCCGGTCATGATTATACCTATAACCTCTATCACTTCGTAGGGGAGGTGAATGGCAGTGGCCGCCTTTTGAAGAAGCATGTCTTTCGCGCTCTGGGGGGAACCATCGTATGCCTTTGCAAATTCACTTGCGGAGGGCTTCTTCTTGGGGTTGGACTTCATTAACCTCTGATAATCGAATTACAGGCCATTGAGCTCGTCATACAGTGTGATCTGTACCCAGGAATCCTCAGTGTGTTTCGAATTCTGAACCGGTGAGAGCTGACGAAGGCGGTTTAGAACGCAACTCGAGCGTAGGACGCATACGAACCACTAGAAAGCGCCCCATACGTCAGGGGCCTCCCCGATTAGCTCCCTGATTGCTATGTCCCTGATATCTCCATCCAATATTACGTACCACGTCTTCTTCGAATGTATTATCATTTCTATTTCCACCTTCCGTAGTCCCTGGTCCTTGAAGTATGCTTGGATGACATGCCGGTGGGATCCATCCAGCGGAATGACTATCGAAGCGTCAGTCCCAGCGGAAACATTGACTGTATTCGTGACAGTTCCGTCCTGCAGTTCTCCGCGGAAAATCCGCTTGAAGCGCTCAATACCTGATCGGCCTGGCTTCCGCGTGCGCACAAAAGGAAGTAAAGCGGTCGGATCCACTTGAAAAATAACGGAGCCTTCCTTTACGTACCCGAAAAGGGTCTGCGCAGAACATGCACCTGAGACTTGTGTGTTGCACGTCTCCTTCGTCGACATTGCGGCATTGATTTTCGTCACGGCAGATGACTCTTGCCGTTGGCAGGGTTCATGGTCACCTGCAGAATGACGGTCGGTCTCCACTCCTATTTGGTCACCTAGTGCCAGACAATGCGGTTTGTAGGAGACAGGGTGGGATACGGTTGGTGAGACAGCGGGAGATACGTCAACGGTGCAGTAGTACACGACGGCTGGTTGGTTCCGGAGAAGTGGGGGACGACGTCCTGGTACAGAACAGCGAGAACGGAAGGGACAGAGAGGCAGAAAAGCTTCAACCGAGGAAAGATTGGCGCCAGAGAAGTACGGGAAGTTGTTATTTTTACAGAACTTGTGACTGGACCCAGCAGAGGAGGGCCACGACAATAGCCAGAGGGAAGGGGTACGGGCTCAGTGCTGAATTAGGGAAAGACGGAATCCGGAGTGTCGTGGAATTCGGGGTAGTCAGTGGCAATGAGTGGCGGTCGTCGGCGTTCGTCGTGAAGGAAGAGGGCAATTGATGGATCATGAGTACGGTGTATCTGAGTTGTGACCGTATGCCGCGTTTGATCCTGGATCACGCAATGATGTGTTATTCATATATTACAGGATCATATGTGCGTGGGCCAGCGCTTCGGCGGGGGAGAGGGGTACGACGGGTCGTATAGTAGCCGTTCCAAAGCACTCAAACCGCGGGACAGCCCCCGAACCTGATCGAGGATTGCTGCAGTACTGTAGCTAGACACCATCAAAATGGAATAGGGCAGCCAGAATTATCAATTCCAATTACGATTGTCGCATGGGTATCGAAACTTTTACAAGTTTTTCGTTAAGATGTGTAGGGATCATGGACAAGGGGCAGGAGCAACGCACCGAATCTTTACGTCCATGCAGATGCTGCAATAAATCCGGCACATGCATATGATACATACGCTGTTTAGCACGATCAAATGACCGTTGCGAAGGAGGGATGGCAATGCATTACGTACTGCGTACCGGACAGGAAAAAGCCGAAATTAAGAACGCATGCCGTGTATCTCCTATTATACGTCCTATCACTGCAGGCAGTCAATATTCAACTTGTACGGCGTTTGAAGGAATAGTTATTTCACACCAGTGTGGCGTGAGAATTTCCTTTCTCTGCAAACTACACGGTCAACGCAGTAATATTCTAATAACAAAGATGAACCGAATTTGGTACAGATGCTAAGATACGCAAGTATGGAAATGTTAACCTACTGAATGCGATATCCTGCTTTTAGGAGGCGCCAAAATGGGATGGAATAGAGGTACATGGTTCTTCCAGAGCGGAGTTATTGTTCGTGAAACTAAAGAAAGTTAGATGTCAATTTTAAAAAAACATAGATGCGCGGCCGTATACAAGAGATGCAAAACTTTTCGGGCCTGGCGGACACAGCGGCGAAGACTGAACGGAGCCTCTGACTTGTTCGCAGGGTGGCATGCGCGACGCGGGCGAACGGGCGGGCGACGGGCACGGACAACACAGGTGGCGCGGGGGACAGCGCGGGCGATGGGCCCGGGCGACACTGCTTTGCCACCTAGACGGCGCAGGAGTCGGCGCGGGAGACGGCGCGGGCAGCCGCGCCAGTGACTTCGACGACAGCGGAGTAGTTGGTGCGCCGCGAGAGCACCTGGCGCACACAGATCGCGATCTGCGCCGCGATGCTGGTCTCGCCCGGCGCGCGACCATGGGCACTGAGCCATAGGTGCGGAGCGTATCTGCGGTCTCAGACGCCACAGAATATGTGGGAGGCCCTCCCACACCTCCACATAGGACGGGCACAGCGTTTCATCGCCACGGCGCGCCACGGTTGGAGCCCAGCGGTGGGGGCGCTGTAGCCCGGGGAGCAGACCTGCAGTCGGCTATTGTCTAGGAATAGATCTTTTTGATTTGAAATTGGAAGGACCAATAGACTGTTATCAATATCAGATTATTAGTTCAATAAAATTATACGTTTAACATGACTGCGGTAGCCTGTAATTCCGTGCATACCTAGCTACCTATATAGCTTTAATTTTTGAGACGTACGAAATCCTTCATACACGCCCGTTTCCAGCGTGGTTCCTCCCAACCTAAAAGTTGTTATCGATATTAACTTATTGCTCTGGCGAAATCCCCCAGCGCTGATCTATAGGTACGGACCATGTCGTGGCAGCACGTGACCCCCGCCGCCGTCGCAAAGAACGCCACCCCGGCGCAGCTACCCGCCGCTCGTCACGGCTCCAACCATGCCACGCCCGCCGCTTCTACTGCAACAACCGCGCCGCGCCGCTCTGCCTGCGCTTGTCACGACATCAACCACGCCACGCTGAGCTGCTTCTCATGCGACATCTCATGCCGCGCCGGCCGCGCCGGCCGCTCCCGCCGCTTCTCACCTGAAAACCCACACCGCGCCGTTGGTACCTGCCGCACCTCACGCAAAAACAGCATCGCGCCGCGCCGCCGGCGCTACTCATACCACAACGGACGCGGCTCCCCACCGCTGTTCAAAACACAACTCACGTCGCACCGCGCCGGTCGCGCCGGCCGCTCCTCATCCAACAAACCCGCTCCGCCGCGCCGCGCGCGGGTCGCGGATGAGGATGAAGTGGGGTTTCTCTGGGTCATTGAAGGGGCCTCAGTGTTTGGTCTTGACGTTGAAGTTTGGTCTTGAAGTAGAATTCCGTGGTGAGATCGGGTTTACGGTATGTGCGAAGTCGACGTGGTGGTCGGGGTTGACGGCGTGGTGCAAGTCATAGCGCCGCAGCCCGGTGCACGTGGTTCAAGTCTCTGACTTACTTCATTTACGGACGACAGACGATACGCTCAGGTTGCACCTAGGCATGCGTGGCACACACTATCCTAACCTCCTCAAGTTCCCCATCACTCCAGCTGGCAGTCTGTGCTTCTTCGTGAGCCCTGGGAAAGTCATCAGCACCGACTGGGGTGGAATTTCATCCATCCAAGGCCTCCTCTTGTGCTTTGACTGCGGCGAGGTGTACGATAGGAGGTAGCGCTGGTCGTATACAGTGTCCGAAGATGAGCCTTGGCCTTCGTACCAGTGTACCACTAACCCCACCACGAGCCCATTTTCATTCTTCTTCACTTGGCACACCTTGCCGATCCAGAATGGGCAAGTGTCGCTGTCAGAGCAGCGAACCGCAACTATCGAGTTGATGTCGTACTCGAACTCTGGAGCCGCACCATCCGTCCCACCACCCACGCTAGATAAAAACATTTCTAACATGCCGTCTTCAACTCCGCTCTCGCCGACTCCTGCAGGATGAGTCAATTCCACACAATCGGACAAGTTCCAGTGGAACTGTTCTTCCCTTGCCTCGTATATATCCTCCACCACTGCGTTGAGTGCAGCGAAATTAGACCTCGCTCCTATGCGCGTCTCCTCGGAATGCAAACGTCGCATAAAGTCTGCCCTATCCTCCCGACAGGTTGTCCGGGTCGATGGTGTGCGATTTAAATACGGCACTCTGGAAATGAACCCCCTGCGGCGCGGTGGAACTTGGACTTTTGCAATGGCTCCCAGTCATCACTTGCGTTCAACTTTACCACACACGTCGTCTGCACCGGGTCTTCATCTCCGCTGTATCCTTCTGCCCCGTCCTCCCCTTCCCTGTCTTCCATGGGCTCTCACGTGAACTTCAAGTACCGCATGTGCGTAAACTGGCGCAGAGCCTTCAGAACTTTCTCCTGTTCACATAAACCGGAGAAATTCGCGACGTGCTTGAGATTCGCAACAGCCGAGCGTGGGTTATATGACTTGCGCAGTTCGTCTTACAGGTCATCTAGAGTGATGGCATCGTTCGACTTCAACCAGCGAGATGTCCAGCTGAACACCTGGTCGATGTTCTCGTGCGTATGGCTGATGGGGAGGAAAGAGGCAAGAACCTCCAGAAACACACGCCAACGCACGAGATACTCTAGATTTGACCGCAGGTACCGGTTCTTTTTCTCCCTCGTGAAGTGCAGTTATCTAATTGCACGTAAAGGACATTTGGGAGAGGGAACTGAGTGTGGTGGGAGTTCAGTACCCTTTGAAATGCTTCAATGATGTGGTTAGCACCAGTTTCGAAGTTTTCCGTCATTGTAAAAAGACTGAGGCGGTTGTCCTGGGCATGGTCGAGAAAACTCACTGGTTTGACCTTCAGACCATTTCCTCTCACATCTTTCGTGCTTGTAGTGAAGTGCGGCAACCTGAAAGCGGATTAGTCGGCACCGTCTATAATGAAAGAAATACAATCGCTGGGACTGATAATAGCCAGCTCCTTCCTCTTCTGGTAAACGCGTCGCTCCATTCCAACCCAATCCAGAAGATTCTTATACTGCGCGAGGACAGCTTTGTTATGCAACCCGGTTCTTGTGCCTTCTGTAAGAGCCCTCTTGTAACAATGGCACTACCCGCACTTAGTGAAACGGGTCCACTTCCGGACCTTCACGTGGTGGAAGTGAGACTTCCACGTGATGTGGAAATATGAGGATGTCGGCGGCTCATCACGATGCAGAATGCGATACTGCTCAGTGAATATATCATAAACATGCTTCTTATCGTGGAACGGTAAGTCGCGCTTGTTACTGTCCGGCATGGCGTTGGAGGTCTGGTCCGCGATCCTTTCCAGGAAACAGACCATCGCTTCGCGAGCGTTGTTCTTTCGCTTGTCATGAACGGCACCATAGCGACTCGGAGCACCGTACGCCTGAGATGTACCTTTCAGAAAGGACTGGATGTCATGGGAGAACCGGAACGCGCGTACGAGGAACTCGGTGCATACTCCACGACTATCAAACATAAACACGTCCCCTCGCCCAGCATGTCCTTCAGGGCCTGGCGCCTCTCATTTTGACCCATATTCATGAATGTACGAACCTTTGCAGCCAAATAGTCTTTGTTGACAACGTCGAAGCACCTCCGCCGGACACAACACGTCATATCCGCGAACAACTCAGAGATGGCAGTCTTGAGGTGGCTTAATGCGCTGCGGCGCTCACGACCCGCGCTGGCCGATGCAGGGGCTGGCCTACTCACATTTCGCTTCCGCCTCTTCAGAGTGTGGCGCTTTGCAGTTGCAACATTCACAGTACGACGTTCTGCAACGTACAGGTCGTCTTCATCTGCAGTATCGTCAATGTTGCTTTCAAGATAGTCACTTCGGTCACTGTCATCGACTGTGCGGTTCCTCTTGCCCAACATCTGTGAGGGAAGCGGGACATTTTCTCCTTCCCTTAGATCTCCAGTAACGAACGCTTCTTCTCCTTCCTGCGAACTTGTGGAGCTTGCCTTGCGTCGTTTTCGTACCGCTGGCGGTCCGACAGGAGCCTGTCTCTGATGCTCAGCTGCCTCTTAGATGGCGGCAGTGTCCCGACCATAGGACGCCACAGTTCCTTACCGACTGCGTCATCTGCGTCGACGTCGCCCTCCATGCCGCCCAGAACTGCGTTTGCCTGCGATGCAGGCCGCGAAGCAGCATGCCTTACTGGCTGTATCTCGTCAAGTCCTTCTTCCGAGGTTAAGTCATCAAAAACCTGGTGCTGGTTCGAGATAGTGGCCTTCATGTCGTCACTCCCTGGACTGGCTTGCATTACATCTTGTTCACCCTCTTCAGTGCTCGTCCGGAGTTGGTGCTGTTCGTTCCGCTGTCCTTCTTCCCGTGTCCGCGCCCTGTGCTTTCGCAGCGCTCCCATCCCTGCCCAGCCGTCACTGTAAGTGGAGCTATCTCCCCCGCCAATCGGCGCCATCAGCCTGTTCAGCACCCGCCTGTCCCCCTCATCGTACACGCGCAACTGCTGGGCGAAGGACCGTTTCGGTGGAACTGCCGCGGTCTCTGGCTCGCCGTGCACCATCACCTCCTGAGCGTCCGCCGTCTTGTCCTCGGCGAGCACCAGTTCCTGCACCAACATCTCTTGAGCGTCCGCTATCTCGTCTTGGTCGACCGCCCGTTGCGGTACAGCTTCCGCGGTCACGGGCTCCGCATGCGACCTCCTCTCCTCTTCTCCCGCGCGCTCGTGCTCAACGAGCTCCTCTTTTCGCGCAGCTTCCGCGGTCACGGGCTCCACGCCCGCGCACTTGTGCTCTGCGAGTACCCCGTTTCGCGCAGGTGTCCTAGTCTCCGTCTCGAATTTCACCCTGGGTCCCTCGCCGCCCACGCGCTCTGACTCGGCGAGCATCGTATCCTGTTCAGCTGCCACTAGCTCGATCTCGGCTTCCACAGTGCCCCCCTCTGATTCCGCACTCTCCGACCGCACATCGGTTGCGGCCTGGGGCTTTCGAAGGTCATAATTTTGCTGGCTGTCGGCCGTGTCCAAGAGCACTTGAACCCTGGCGCCATCAACGGCCCTTGTCTTGCGCCAGTCACTCGGTTGTTGGCTCTCGGCGAGCGCAATCTCGCGCATAGCGACAGGTCTGTGGTGCTCGGCAACCTCTGCCTTTCCGTCACCGCCCGGGTTGAGGCGGTTGGCGGTCGCTCTCTCCCGAGCGGAGAGAGCCCTCTCGCGTTCGGCGAGGGCCCTCTCGCGCTCGGCGAATGCCCTCTCGCGCTCGTTCTGAACCACCGTGCTGTCCCGTGGCTCGCTGTGTGCCACAGAGCTTTTGAGCTCGCGCTGTACCACCGCGCAACAGCCTTCGCGCTGTGTGATCGCGTTTTCGCTCTGGCGTTGTTCCAACTTACGATGTGGATGCGCATTGCGCATCTCCCGCGTGGCCGTTCTCGTTTTTTCTCCCTTCGCCACATCGGCATCATGATCAGCGTCCGTGCCCTTAGCAAGAAGGCTTGTACGTCTCCGGTTCTCGGGCGCCGCAGATGCGAGATTACGGCTCTTGGTTTGAACGGCCGTGCATGCTCGGCTCTCAGGCTTGCCGGGCACCCCTTTCCCGCTCTCACGCTCACCGGCTACCGGCCTCCGGCTATCGGCCAGACCGATTGCGCTGTGAGCCTGACCGCCGCCCCTGTGCGGCCGTCCTGTCCCAGCGACCCTCGAGAGCTGACCGTCTTCGGCGACGGTCTGGGGCTGAGCTGCAACTCTCTGCGCTGGCCCGGCAGCGCCTCTCTTTTCCCTTCCTAACGCTCGCTCCGTGCTGGCGTGGCTTGCCGCACTAGCGCCGGCCGTGACTGAACGTCTCCTCGTGACGCCTGCTCCTCCTCCCTGAGACCCATCACGGGTCGCAGTCACTGAAGCATGTTTCTTTCTCTCACGGACAGACGTCGTTGTCGGAACAGTTGGCATACCACGACTCCGCCGACGCACGCGCTCAGCTAGTACAGTCTGCTGCTGTACCCCACTTCCATGGGGCCCTTCTCCAGCGGGAGTGGTCGGAACAGATGTCGAACCACCTCCACGTCCTGGGTGGTGTCCTGGATGGCGTCCCTCACGGCGGTTGCGATTCTGAGTGGCACTTCTTGACTTGTTGGGCTTATTCTTTGCAATTTTTCTGCCAGATTTCTGTCGAAGGCCGCGGGCCGTGCCCTTCTTCATGTCGATTGCAGCAATTCCTCAACGCCGCAAAGAAAATGAGATGCAGGAAGGTGGTGCAGAGGTTATGCAACGGCGCTGTCGACTTCAGAGACGAAAACCTCTCACAGATGAAGTTGAAGACCGAGATGTTAGTGAGGTGCACGAGGTCCAAGAACACAAATATCTCCGCCGTGTCGTCCAAGTATGGAACATGTGGACGTCCATACATCGTT
>JAUBNZ010001515.1:0-11270 GCA_032355485.1 Bonnemaisonia californica | reverse complement strand
GTGTTCACCCCCGACTCGACTCCATCTGGAGGAGTCGCTTTACCACCCCGACCGTCTACCGGAAGACTAGGGATTTTTGTTGCCTCACTTGGCCTCCAGGAGTAAGTAGTACGACACCCGAGCACCCCCTCCTCAGTTCTGAGATGGTAGGCAACCTCTTCCCCATCAACCCTCCACTTCTGCGGCCACCTGGTGGACATAGCATTCTCTTGCGTAACCCAATCAACCGCCCTGTCACGGGTATCCTTAAAGCATAGGATAGCGATAATCTGGTCTCCCGAAAACCCTCTTAGGCGACTCTCCTACTCAACTCCCCGGAGGAGTCGCTTCATCACCCTCTCGAAGGGCAGTTACGGAGAAGTAACCAGGACCTGTAGACGCAAACTCAGTTCTCCGGAAGTTTCGTAGTACTAAACCATGGAAAGAGCGATATTTCATGTGTGGATGTGAAGCCGTAAGCGACGTTCCCTGGTGCCCATGGCGGTCAGGCTTTCTCTGAGAAAGGTAAGTGGGTCCTGTAAGGCCGGGAGGGAAAATTTTACTTTCTGGCAGCAGTTACAGAACTCTGGTGAGCGCAAGCTGCCGCTCTTTTTTTCTCGCCAATGGCTGGTGAAGCACCACAGTGGGGAATTTCCACATCCATACAACCGTGGCTAAGGTAATTTGTTCCCGTGTTTGTGGTAGTGGAAAGACTTCTAGTTAAATTAGGTGAAACTGGAACTGGGGTACTCCGTTGTTGGTCTGGAGGGAGAGCAGCTTCCTGTTGTATAGGGGGGTTTAGAGTATTCTCTTATTTTCTTTGCGCACTTTCACCTATTCTGTCAGATTACCGACGTGAATCCCGAGCATTAAATTCTTCCCGTTCTCGGGTCTCGGGCGTAGCTACACGGTCGGATTTTTGGCGGCGTATCCGAGCAGTAGCTTCTTCGTGAGCTCGAGCTTTAGTCATGGAAATCTGATTGGCTTGCGGGCGTGCAGCCGCGGCTTCAGGACTTTCACGGGCTCTTTCTAGATGTGGTGCCTCTGCAACCGTTCTTCAGATGCGGCCCTTCTTTTCCTCTGTTTGCATCGCTTTTCTCCTTCTGGATGTCTTGAGGTTTCTGACCTGTCTCGCTCCCTGCTGCTCAGGCGTTTCATTCTGCTTCCTCTGCATGACTCTTTCCATAACTTTAATCAATTGCAGTTCTCGCTGCTCTGAAATCTCTGCACCTCATCGAAAGGCGTTTCGAAAATGTTGCTGCTCAATCTCTGCCTCTGATCTTGCCTCTGCAAACACGGAAGGGCCCACTTTGGGGTGGATTTCGTCCTCAGACTCAGGCTATTGATCCCTTGATGGTATTTTCGTTCGTTTCGGGTTTATATTGCATGCGTGGCCAGTGCGCGTCACAAGTACAGCGAACACAACTAAACCTGCTTCTGTCCGCTTCAGAAGGACAGTTCAAGTGTGAAACTCAAAACTGACCCTCTGGTGCTGGAGGAGAGAGCACAGACGCTCTCTTCCACACATTTGGAAGTATAAAGTATCACCTGTGTGTTCCAAACGGGCCGAATACTTTGGGTATATCCGGCCCATGTACCGTGACCAAGTTCTAATCGTCACTTCCGAGGCTTCTTTACAGGGCACAGACGTTACCCTGGTTCTGCGGCTCTCAGAGCAGTCCGTATCTCCTAAAAGGTAAATGTGGACCGGGGAGGCGGTGCTTATCCCCTACTATATCTTCCCTTATGCATAGAGAACCATTAGAGGCTTTCCTGAAGAGTGCTGTACTTATGCCGGGACTGTAAGCACCAGTATTCCTCTCCCAAGGCCGTTCTCACAAGTAACAGGCCCGTTCCGTTGCGTCTTTGGGCTCCTACCCGAAGGTCGCTGGAGGCCCTATTCCCTAAACGTCTGGGACAGGATTCGCCCTAGGACAATGCTCCCGCGGTTCGTTTTAGAACCCCAGACGTGTTGCTCGGCACTGAAGTTTGACAGAAAGCGTAGGATCTCCCAGCGAACCGTGAGGTACACTGGAAACCCGCGCGCGCCGCTGCCTCAGTTCACTACCCACTCGTGGGCTCCAGTATGCCCGTACACGAAATGTGCACAGATAACACCGGCAGGTTCACCCAACCCCGCTTTACAGCAGAGAAGGGCGCCTGTACCTGACGTTCTGGTACACTCTGGTTAAAGATTCTGTCTACTTACGAACAGTAGCACTTCGACGCTAGCCCAACAATTGGGAGGTCGGGAGGGGGGCCCACTTTGCTCCGGGACGGAGTGCTAATATAGACTACAGAAACTGGAAAGAGTGAGAACTTTTATGGCCGCCCTCGTGCGCTTGGGCGTGTAGACGTAAAAATGGCGAAATTATAGTTAAAATACGGGCCAATGGGCACCTCGGGGGTCGGCGTACAGTGCAATGCAGTCGCGGTATGCATCGGCGAGGTGCCCTAGGACGTTGCAAAAGTAGAACATGTAATGGTAGGGGCATATCCGCTCGCTGGCCACTTTTTAATAAACTTTAATAGTAGGGGGCAACTCCGCTCGCTGGCCACATTTGAGAAGTTAATAAATTTCAATGCTGGGTAGCACTTACGCTCTCTGGGCGCCCCTCTATCGTGCGAAAAATACCGCGCAGCACATCGGCGACTTGGCATAACTGTTAGCATGCTTCACCACATACAGTGCACTACGTAATATATTATTGAAATTAGTTTTGAATTACTACCTTCTCTGTTTACATGCAGTAGCGTATACAGTGCACTACGTAATATGTGTAATTATTAGTAGTGTTATGTTACTGCCTCCCCTGCCATTGTGCTTCCGCCTCCCCAACCTTTCGAACATACAGTACAGTGTATTTGTTAAGATATCGCAGAAATGTTTTTAGTGAATCAATGATTATTGGTAAAAACTAATTTATCAATACCACCTGCCCCCGCCAGCCCTCCCTCCTTCCCCCCAGACAACACCGAGTCCGCAATCCTTTCCCCTTTTCCCCTCACCCCCGTCGTGCCCTCTCCCCTGTCTCACTTCGGCAATCCGCCGCCAGATTCCCCTCCACCACGGCAGTCCGCTCCGGTTCCCTCTCGGTCTCCCCAGTGGGCCGGAAGGACACGTGGCTGGAGCTGTAGGGGCCCACCGGCGCCCAGTCGTACCTTGCGCCCCCCCAGTCCGCCTCAACGACACGTAGCGACAGGTGAGAGGGCCGGTCCGCCCCCAGTTCGCCTCTCGAGGAAAGTGATTGGTTGGCCACTCAAGATGACGGGCAGACACCCGTTTTATTAGTATGGGCGATGAGTGGTGGAAACCCGGGCTCCGCCTGTGGACCTCCCTGCACGTCATCGGAGCAGGCGGAGGCCCGGTTTGGATTTGTGGAAATAAAATTTGGACCGGGGACTGGATTTGGGGTGTGTGATTGGTGGATCACATATCCCAACGGACAGACTTCGGTTATGGTTGTATGGGCGATTTTCAGACCAGGTCTGTCCATGCATAAAATATAGGGGCCTTGGTGGACAACTCAAGATGACGGAAAGACACCGGTTTTAGTAGTATGGGCGTTTTTCAGACCAGGGCTGTCCGTACATAAAATATGGCGACCTCTTTGCTGTGGGGAGTACGTTTAGAGTTGGAAGCGTGACGGGGCAAAATAATTTCCATAATTGTGAAGTCCAATCAGCACCGAACCATACTCTGTACTCTCGGGAATGGCCCTGCAGCGGACGAATTGGAAGCATATAATACGGGAGTAGACCAATCGGAAGCATAGAATGTGGGAGCGGACAACCTGTAATTTTTCCGGTAACGTCTCTACAGTCAACACAGCTACTCTGCTCCGTTTACTTTCCATGATTCGTTGGCCAACGGTACGATCCCGATACTTGTATGCACTTCGTACTATGAAGGCGCCTGGCCCTGCCTCTTACTAAAAATATCGTGGATATCGTTGGATTCTACCCCTTGTATCGCATTTAGTACAATCTACGCGCTGGCAGGGCAATTGGTATAGGGAGAGGCGCTGGTATAGAGACAAATGGGGTTGGGTAAACGTTTAGGGGACGAGAAAGGGGGCTCGGTCTGAGAACCTCACTGGCGAAGCTGGTTCGGGAGTACGCTACTTCTTTTACTTCCTATTATCGTGCCTCTTTATCTCTCTCCTCCACCGAATCCTCTGGCACCTTATTTACGTGCGCTAGCAATCGTCGCGATGCATGTTCAGCGGGGTCGACGAGCCCAAATAAATGATTACAGAAAGGCTGACATTACAGTGACGCCTACCCTGACTACAATATGCGTAGTATGTTATAGCTTACAATCCCGTGCGCTTAATTTACCGTTAGTACCGTACTGTAGGGCCCATTCGTCAACAAAAAAGAGGACGAATTTTATTTTTGGTGCAGAAGAGGGTGCATTAGCCCATCTAGGTTTAGATGACAAATTACTCTGTAGTGTGATACGTTTGCCACAATTTCAAGTAGAACTTTTCGAGGATGTTGAAATCATGATGAATAATGATTGTTGGTTGACAATTCACCTGGGGAGCCTTCGGCCCCCCCTCCCAATTCTTTGCAGCCCTGCTTTCGCGCCCCACACTCTCAGAGAATATCTCCCCGCTGCGTCACACCGCTCACGCTAGTCGATCTGGCGTGTGGCTAGCTGTGTTGACACGGTCACTTGCGTTATGGGTAGGAATAGAGTAGAATAAGGTATGGAGTAGAGGGAAAGAGAAGGGAGCGAACGGGAGGAAGAGAAGGGGATTGGCTTGGGCAAACGAACCTGAGCGAGGAAACAAGAGATAGCTGGAGCACGAATCGGGTGCTACAGCGTTTAATTGTTCTTGATCCTCCCCCCTTTCAAATTAAGTCTAGCTCGGTAGGTGGTACATAAATATGTGACGAACTACACGCACCAGCGCGGTCGACAACGATGGTTGGTGTTCCCGAATCATATTAACCGAACTTAAAGGGGCTTATAGTATGACTATTACAACTAGTGTAGTAAGGCAATACACTGTACTTTGAAACTCCCTCCATTCGGGAAAGGGAATTCATATTGTGCTGCCTACAAGTACTGGCGTACAGTACGATTACGGTGACGAACATATAACCAGCATGTGTGGAGTAGTAACATAAGGTGCTGCGCTGGGTCACCATAAAGTACTGTTCTCATATAGCATACTGTAGAGAGTCACTCTAGGGTACAGTTCCAGAAAGAGACTAAATTACAACTCCGAGTCGAGTCATACTAAAGAAATAGAAGAGCTCGATTTCTTCGATGCCTTCAGAGTCTATATTATGAATGCAACTCCATTTTCAAAGGGGGAGTCATTCGTACGGACTGCTCCAACCATTCCCACATATGAAACAATCTAGTCACTGGAATGGTGGGAGGAACAAGAAGTGGATTAATTCTGCATATCTTTCCTTACCCGAAAGTCTGCGACAATTGATTCAGCGTTCTTTGAAGACGAAGATGGACTACTCCTTCGTCGTTCCATATCGGAAAAGGCGGAGCAGTTAGTAGTCCCAAGGAACCTCCGAGCCCGAATGATAGGCATGAGCCATCGAAGCGTACTCGCAGGAGATCCTGGGCAAACCAGGATGCAAGACTCAATTCACAAAAAGTACTATTAGCCGCAAATGACTGCAGACATGGCAGCAGTCATTCTAAAATGTAGCAATTGTGCGCAGAATCGTTTGCGGTTATGCAAGCGATCCAATAGGATGGCACTCTTCTCGGGTATGAGGGCGTTGGAAGATGTAGCCATAGAACTACTAGGGCCTCTGATTAAGTCCCTAAGTGGGATTAGGCATCTCTTGGTGATATCATGAATATTCACCACGTTGACCCAGTTGGTTTCATCAAGAAGTGTTTACGCTTACCAGGCTGCGGTGGCTTTCTGCACGCACTGGATCTTCAAGTATGGCCCTAAGAAGACCCTGCTATCAGAAAACGCTATGCAGTTCGTGTAGCGTCTATTCCAGTCAGTATGTGTGAAGATGGGTACCCATAACTTATTTTCCTGTACCTACATTCCGCAAACGAATGGTCTGCTGAAGAGATTCGATTATACGTTCTTCAACATGGTGAGGAACTACGTCAATGAGAATCAGACGAATTATGATGTGTACGCGTATGCTTTATCATACGCATACAAAAACCACGTTCATCTCTCGACATGGACGATTCCTTTCGAGATGGTTCTTAATAGACTACCCCCAGAAATCTTGCACCACCATACAATAAAGCGTAGGCCAAACCCCGATGCCTCAAGCAGGATGGAATTACTCAGATAGTATCGACCAGTGAGGAAGCAAGGGAGAGCCTCTCGAATTCCCAGGCTCCTTACAAGCGGTACTTCGACTGCCGGGTGAGGGAAGTGGCCAAGAACTTTGCTAAGGTGATTTCGTTTACTTGGATATTCCGGAAAACGTCGAAAGCAGAGCATGCAACTATATCAAAAGGGCGCTATAGGGTGTTGCAAGCATGGAATCACACCATCCAAATAAAAAGGGGTAGTGTGGTCGAGAGGGTGAACAAAGATCGCGTAACCCCGGACCCACTACCCCTGAGGGGTGGTGTTGAGGCCAAATGTTTTGATAATGGGTTCATCGCCGAAGGGGATGACCCATGCCGCTTTATCTCGACGAAGACATCACCGGGGGGATTTCCCTTAGGCCGCGGAAGCCACAATGCATCAAAAGAGATGATACTCTGCATAGAGAGATGAGGAGTAGGTAGTGGAAAACAAAACCTTCCTCTTGGAGAGAGGTTTCCCGGAAGATACGTCGCTGCATTTCGGCCGACGGTTACCTTGTGAAAGATCCTGCGCCTTCTCCAATCCTCCAGGACAGGAACAAGCTTCTTCTCTCCAGAACGACCTTAGGGAGAGCTCCTTCTAACCATCCTCAACCTCTGCCTCATGATCTCCAGCAACCCAGTCCCCTTCATGGGGAGGGAAGGTCCCATGTTCCCCCCTTTCAGAGTTACTGAGGGGTACCTTCATCGTCGACGCACCGCCGTCCCCCTCAGGACGGATGTAACAAGGCCCCTTTTCCAATTCCAGCTTCTCTTCCACCTCCTCTGTCGTATAAAAAGAAGATATGGGGCCAGTGACGTCATCTGAGCGCGCTCCTCAGATTTGCGAAGCAGAAATCCTGAGCAAAGCTCTCATCCTCCGCAATTCACGGAGGGTGCATAGATTCCGAAAGGTCCGAGAACCAATATGTTCTAACAATCTCGACGATTTACTCCCCGAAGGGGAGACGACTTTCACTACTGAAGGGATTTGGGTTTCTTGGCTGGACGTCTCGTCCATTCCGAGGATACAGTGGCCGTGTGGATCAAGGCCGAAGGGTCTGCTCGCGCTTCCCTACAACAGGAAGTAGCCGCCGAGCGAACCTGTCAGTTGAATGTTCAATCGGAGCTGGCCTCTTATCACAAAGAACTGGAGGAGCTGAAGAGGCCAGTACCGTTGGAGCGGTATAACCGCTGACGTAATTTGGAACTGATGTCACGCCTCACCCACTCCCGGTTATTCCTCCGAGGCCAAGCTGGAGTAGTACCATGGGAAAGCTTCCGACTCTCTTGCCTCCCTCCTGGCAGGGAGATGGGAAAGGTACTCCGATGGGTACCCATGAGGACCGGGATCCTGCGGATCACTCCATGGATCCTCGGTTGCCAGTGCTTGATCCTCATCAGGGGAAGGCGCCGCTATTCGAATTTCAGTATCTTACCAAAGTTACGTCCTCCCATCCTTCGAGGAGGGAGGACTATCGTAGCGCCAATCGACCGTCGGGTGGATATCTCCCTGCTGCGAGTGGGGAATTTTACATATAGCATACTGTAGAGGGTCACTCTAGGGTACAGTTCTGTAAAGAGACTACTTTACTGACACATGGCCCGGAGATCATTTGCATTATTCCAGTGAACTCGCGATGACTTGATAAATCAAACATCAACGTTGCCATGGCAGCAGAATCCTACCGACCTCATCCATCAACAACTTGTCGGCCGGGTCCCAGGTGCAACGAGGGCAGGTAGATACTGAGCTCTTTCGAGGAGACCTTGTCAGCGTTGCACTTGGGAGAGTAGGGAAGGGAATCATGTCAGAGCCGGACGGAGAAAAATTTAGTTTCGGAGGTAGCGATGGACTGGGTCCACTGAGCGTGTCCGATATGGACCAGTCTCGAGGTGACGGTAGGGCCGGCAGCCAGTCATCATCTTCCAGCGGGGCTAATGGTGGGGAGGACCGGGACACTGCAGAGGTACTTGGTGCTGTGTGGACGGTAGATGCCGTGATGGCCGGAGATTACAGCTTTTCGCAAGCCTCTAATTGGCGTTTTTTGCTACGGTGCTGCCTCCGTGCATGCAGATGTTGAGCAGTACCATCAGATTGGTCTGGATACACTTTCTATAACACCTCCACCAAGGAACATCTCATCTCTGCAGGTAGCCTTCCGGGCGGTATCTCCACTGGTCAAGAATACGGCCGAACGGTCACCGGTCAAGAATCGCTTCAATCGCTCAGCCAATACGGTCGCTAAGCACAAAGAGGCCCTTGTGGAGCTTAGTGAGCTATATTGTGATAACAACCCGGGGTTCGCCTTGCTGATTGGAGGGCCAGGTTCGCGTGGCGGAACCGTTCCACCAGTTCAGCGGTTGACGAATTCTTCTCCCATTTGGGCCTCCGGGGTGGACGGCGAATGTGCGTTTTCAGCACTGGTGAATGTGGTAGATCGGGTCATGGGTAGGGACGAAGCTTTACAACTGACAGGCAAACGCGATTGTGGTTGGCCGTATATCCCGAACCTTAGCTCCATTATGCCGTGGATTTGTCAGCAAGGGCTACCCATAAGGTTACGCAGATTGCCACCTGTGACACGAAAGGTGTTCCAGACCGGACAAATTCCTTGGATTATCAATTCACACGGTATCTGGCTGGTGCGTTTGGGCCGTGACAACGAGGTGGAACACTGCGTTACTGTAGACGGTGTGCACCGTGACGTACTTGACAGTGAAGAGAATTATCCCTTGCGATTATCCACGGAGTCTCTGCAAGCGTGCAGCGGTGAGGGGGTGAATCCCTCTAAATGTTTCGAGGTTGTGAGATTCAGGTGGAAGGAAAAAGGAAAATTCAGGGATAGAATGGTTGGGTTGAGAGGAGAAAGAACCTAAGTAAGTTAATTTCTCAGTATCCACTGTTCCGGAACAAAAGATAGATTTCCACTTGAAATTACTTCCCTTAACACATCTTGATGCATTGCCTTAGTTAGACCGTCAGCCACGTTGTGTGAACTTCTGAAAAAATCAATGTCCGATATTAGTTTGTCACAGAATCCCTCGCGGGCAGCAGCAACAACGACCATCATGCGTTTCTCAGATATTCCGGATCCATTTGGAATCACATCGAAGAGGCACTTGCTGTCGGTGAGGAGCTGGACGGGTATTTTCTTTCCAAGAACCTGTTCCAATTCTTGAGACACGGTTACTGCGACGTCAAACATATCGCTGAAGGCAATTTTAGTACCCAACCATATGCGGCTGGGGCTACTAGGCCCCGCGCTGTGGTAACCTCAGAGGCGCACGGCGCAGGGTACGACCCGAGAGCTACGTGCCTCTCCCGTGCAGGAGGTTTCTGAACGGGCGCTATATTTTTTTTCTGCGGACACACGTGCACCTTACAGCGCACGCGTGCCCGGATCGAGGACTTACAGGCCAGTTCGGTACGGACTGCCGGAATCTGCATTCCCCCGCACCCAAGTGTACCCCATTGGGTACACGTGTGCACGTGGAGCCAGGGCGGCTTACAGTGCTGAGCCCAGAGGGCACATTAGTGCCCCAGAGGCCAGTGCAGCCGGACCTGAGCTCCCATAACCGAATCTGCCACAGCTGCCAATAAGCAACCAAAATCCTCCGTGGCGCCCATTACAGTACCGCCGGTCGACCCCTCGCGGGGCGGCCCGCATAGCCAACCACCTGCCATCCCTTACAGGGCGGCGGTGGTTGTGCTGCGTGCAGCTCTCTGTAATCCACGTATACAGATTGCATAGCCACACCACCCAGGCCGGTACTATTGGCCTAATTTATGTAGTTATTTAGTAGTGTAAGCAAAGGGATGTATAATAGTATTTATTAGCTAATAGGTATCCTACAACTAAAGAGTGAGCGAAGACCTCCCCTTTGACCTTACAACTCAACTTGCGGAACAACACGCCTCGCGTTGTTCTTGACTACGTTCCTTTAGTAGGAAGTCGCCGGTTCCGTTAGCACTAGCGTGGTTCGACGTCGCCCTCCCTGCCCTACGACCGCCTCAATCAGCCATTTACACGACGCACCATTCGTGGTGCGCCTTTAGCTTCCATCCGTCCTATACACCCCTTTCCCCCGGCACGACACCACCCGCGGCCGTGCCTCGTGAACCCTAACCCGACCTACCTTTCCTCCAGAGGGAAAGGAAGGCCGTCCGGTGGACGATCCACAGCAGCATTCCACGGACCCCTTCCCCACGACCGTTGCCGCCCGTGGTGGAGTGGGATGCACCTGGGACACCCTGACTCAACGTCACGGGCGAGCCAAAGTGCCGAGAAGCAGCCTCAGTACTTCCCAGCCCGGAAGCGACAGGAAAGACTTCGCTCTCCCGCTTCACCGCTACCGGATACTAGGACACAGTACTTGGAGGGTGCCAAGGCGCTTTCGGTAAATTCTACAAGTAGTACGAGCAACTTAATATCTTGTACATTCTGGTCTGTCCTCGGTAACCGGCGAGGACGCTGCGGTGCGTCTTTCCGAGCAGGCGAGTGCGGAGCTTCTTCGGGACGACCATTTGGATGGAACCATCCAGAGGCGTGCTTCGTCGAAGCAGTCCGTCCTCGTCCTCGAAGAATGCAGAGTCTCAGGTAGACGACCACCGGGACACGATGTTCGCACAGTACTCATCCTCTGCCTGTTTGGTCCGCCACTCCTGCCCAGTGATCGGTAGGGAGGACGGAACCGCCGTGGCGAGTAGCGGGATTCCGATGCCCTCTGACATCTCGGTCCCCTCCAGTGCTCTCGCCCGGTAAGGGTCGAAGAAGTCTAGAGCAACATCCTCTTCCCAGGCCTCGTCATCGATCATGAGGTCGATGAATTCCGCTTGGCCTACTCCTTCCCCTTGAGGGAGGAGTATACAAGGGATCTCTTCCTCCAATGACCTGTCGTCGAGACCATTCGTGGGGACTCGTGACAGGGCATCGGGTACTTGGTGGACTCTTCCGGGTCGGTACACTATTGTGTATTCGAACTC
>JAUBNZ010001514.1:0-11274 GCA_032355485.1 Bonnemaisonia californica | reverse complement strand
GGTCCAATGAAGGACCGCCCTAGTAATCTCGGGAGATTACATAGCCCTCGAGGAGGAAGGCTATTAGGGTATTATAAATGGTTATAAGGACCAGACAATAAACGCCCCGAGGAGGGGGCAAGCAAAGAAAAAGAGCAAAAAAAAAACCTGTCCTGTTCGTTTCACACAAGACCAATTTTTACTACATGACTTCTCTGTACACTCCAAAATGGCCCTATATATTTTCAGTTTGTACATTCGTCATCCCATGCGACATTAAAATATCACACACGGTTTTTGACGTTGACAGATGGTCCACACCAATGACAGTGTAAAATCTTTGCCACATGTCATGTTGCATACACATCGTCATCTCTCAGCTGTATCCAGTGGTTCTGCAGTATGATCATTTACCGTATGATACGTACGATCAAGTGCATAGATTAATGTTAGAGACATGTAATGTACTGTACTGGAATTTATTGAATTATGCTGTGCTGCAGCATTTCGCCATATACAAAATACCAAATATAGCTGCACATATTTTCGTGCAGCCACCCTACGCTCAATGTTTACTTCCTAATTCTCAGGGCACTCTTAACGAGAGGAAATTGGGAAGGAAATGGGACGCATAGTGGTCTTTCCTTCCCATTCCCTCAATTTGTAATCTCGCTGCACCGTCGAATTCTTGATAGCTTCGCATAGGGTAATAGTAGCTCCTCCAGACCCAACGAAAACATGCTCCACTCTGCATTTAGATATTTCCTCGTAACGGAGTCCAAGGTTTAGTCCAAGTACTAGTATACTGTGAAGTTCAACATCCCTGATTGACGGTTTCTGACTGCTTCCGTACCAGAATCGTTCCGCGATATCACAGACATGTTAAACTGTTATCGGTCTAGCTTTGAGACTGATCGCGCCGAATCTTGCCAAGTGTACGCGATGGGCCCTTCGCAAAGAATCCAAGTCAGGGTTTCCGATGAGCGGGTTTCCAGTTGCTTTTCCCTTTTCGTCAACAGTCCATGACTGATAGTGCCTATTCTCGGAATAAACAAGCCTCAACCCTCGTGCCAGCGCTCCCATTGAATCATTTTTGAGGGAGGTTGGGCTTCCAAAACGACAATAGTCTGCCAACAAGTTTAGGATGAACACGGAACTATTTTGGGTAACAGACTCTGGATCGGGCGCTCCTTTTAGAGCAGCGTACTTAGAACTAACTTTCTTTGCATGTCGAATGTTTGCTTGAGTTGCTTTGCTGTGCGCAGAAGTCAATAACTCATTTCGATAGCGTAGGGGATGGTTGTTGAAGACTTGCTCCTCGAGACTGCGATTGCCGCGACCCTTTCTGACCCTAGCGCAGACTTCTAGTACTGGAAGTGACTGAGGTGGGTTGCGTGGTGACGGTGTCGGATTACCGGGATGCATGATGCATCAGACGTACAAAGATAAATTGATCGACACACCGAGAGATAGTTCGCCTTCCAGTACTACAACAAACACAGCTCAACGAAATACCATACTGCAATATTTCAAAGAGTAAAACGTTCATTTCTGCACACATCGGTCCACTCAGGAAAAGGTACAATTTCAAAATCATAGCTGCCATAATATTTCGTATTTTATTTCGCCCATGTATATTTGAAATAAAATCGCTTTAAATCTTATCACACGTGCATTAAAATATCGAAGTTTTGTGATTTCGCAATTTATTGTTAGATAGAATATCTCATTTCTAGTTTCTAGGATCTTTTTGTTTGTTCCGATCCGGAGCAGCGGGTTGAGCCCACCGCATTTTTTCAGAAGTGTTTCAACGCAGCAGGCCGAGCCCGGTGCATCTTTGAGGACAGCAGGCCCAGCCCGCTGCACCTTTGAGGAACCGCTCCAGCGCAGCAGGCCGAGCCCGTTGCACCTTCCCACAAAATTTCATTGATACCAGACTAAGACCGGCGCACCTTCCCACAATAAATCCTTTTTTAAAACTAATAAAAATTCAGGTTTCGATTACCTCTCCATGGTAATCAACTCCATCACAATTTCCCGATAGACCGTGGATTGATCATTTTGTTTCCCCACATACATCGCATTCATCCGTTACATACTCTTTCACACCAATACATGCCGTTGTCTGCACTTATCAAATGGATTAGACATCATATCAAGCAGTTAGGTGTTCTGTATCCAGTGCCTTCGGGTGCTTAAACTGCCTTCGAGCGAATATTGTGCGTTTGGTAGAAGCGCTCTGTCTCTGCGCAAGCATTGAAAACCAATTCAGATCCGCTATGCGGTAGCGTTGTTGTTCCCCAAAATATGGGCGGGCACATTGACTGTTCGTGTAAGTCCTTTCATGCCGCTCGTTTGGGGCAAAGTATCGAGTAGAGGGTCTGCAGCACACCATGGCGATTTGTGCAGGCGCAGAGAAGGAAAAACACTTGCTGTCATTGGGAGAGATGTGCACTGAGGCTGGAGACTGGAGGATAGTCATGGTGGGATGGCGTTAGAAGAGCAATACCGTCGTCGTATGATGCGGCTTTTGAGATGGTGAGTGTGAACTATTCGAAGACACACATACGAGCCAGGACCCACGTCACTAGCAGGAATCATTTTGCCATCTTTTACTACAGGATACGAGGTTTAGGATGAGTTGTAGTGGGTAGTGCGGATAGAAAGGAGTATACGAAAAATCGAGACGGAGTGGGCGCGTCTGGTGATACCTGACACAATACGTTGCAAAGTAGGGCAACTGGTGTGAGGCTTGAATGGGCATGGGGCCAATGTGGATGGAGCAGTTAGCAAATTTCTGATGCAGCCAAGAGGGGGCTTGGATTGCAAAGCGAATCGCTCCATGTGCAGCTGCCGGAATGAGAGCGGTTCCACCTATTAATTTCTTGTTCAGTGTAATTCATTTCGATGAATTGGCCGCAAGGTACTCAATAGTACACAACGGGTATAAGTGTAGGATGAATTGGCCGTGAGGTACTCAATAGTGCACAACAGGTATAACTGTAAGATGGCGTACAGAATTCAAATTCCAGTCAGTGATCTGGGTCATCAAAAACAATTCATCTGCCATATACCATCTGCTAGATGGTGATTAGTATATAATGCAGTTACTTGGAACACTGCATCACATTTGTTTTGATGTCTAGTTATGCCATATTCTGTACTTCGTCCAATACAACATGCCACAATATATTGCAATATATTATTACATGGACACAATTGTGGTGTTCCTATTCTTCAACCTGCCCTGCAAGTTCAATACTGGGCTAACTACCGCATATAAAAGCGGGTGAGTCTCAGATGGAAACGCAGCTGCCTAAACACGCTTCTCTCCGGATTTGAAAAACTATAATGTTTCGTTGTGCCCGCTGTTCAGTTTTCGCTTGTTCCCAATTACGTTAAAATTTACACATTTTAGGAATTACTTTTAAATAACGGCCACCCATTTCAGTTCAACGCCACTTCAACGTCTGATCGGGCGTAGATATATCCGTTTCTGACGTGTTTCGATTCCATTTATTATATTATACTACGACTTTACAATAATATTGCACACTCGTAGTATGATATAATATTATTACCACGCTTATGGTGTATTGGAAAGTACCTCGCCACGCAGGATGGTGATACAATATACTGTACTGCAGTACGATGTGATGATGTGTGACTTTGAGAACGTTTCATCAAATAAAGGACGGAACTGTAAAGTACGGTGTTATATATAGGGGCCGCCGAGTGGAGAGCAAATTTGCAACTCCTATTCAGGGTAGCGAAGGGTTCACCCTGTATCATACCCTTTGAAGTCCACCTCATGATCCCTGAATAATAGGAGGGGAGTATGCGAAAAATTACTTTATACGCACTGCACATTCTTTATCATGGACTTGCCCTATACTGTAATGCACTGGACTTTAATACTAACAAAGTGTGTAAACACAAACTTAAAACAGCAGAGAAACTACTTTCTATATGTAAGGCAGAGAGTAGCTGTGGTTAAGTTTCGCTACTTAAGACGAAATCTACGAAAAGCATATACTGTAGATACAGAACTGTACCAAGTTTCGAAAAAGTTCTCTATTTTACTACTGTATTAAGATTTCATTTGGTAAAGTGCACTTAAAAGTATCTCGTACTGCATAGTAGACGTAAATTAGAACATTCAATAATTCTAATACAGTCACTATTTACCACATGTACTTATTACTGAATAAGAGTGCTACTCTGATATTTTTTGAAGTTACCAACTTGCAGAAAAATGCAAAATTTACCCCATCCATTCATTTCACCTATGCTTCAGTGGTACTTAATACTACTTCTAAGGAAAAGGTTGGCGCGTATCCGTTTTATTCTCTGAAATACATCGCCGGAAACAGTGACTGTAGATCTTGGTTTTATCTTAGTCTCACAGCGTTCGTTTAAATGTTTCTTTTTATCGTCTTCCTCTCACCTCTTCCCCATCTAAATGCTGTCCGTTATCGGTTCTTCTCACTTCTTTCTCAAACTTTAGGGACGACGTGCAGACTATAATAATTGCCAACTCTACGTTCGGTTTATTCGTTTAATACTAATACATTTATTCAAGTTGAACATCTTTCTACTAAACGATTAGCGTCTTCCAGTGTTACTTGCCTCTATCAACGCACAGTCCAAACGTAAACTGGGAAAGCTCCATAGCTCCATTGCCAATATTCTTGAAATAGTACTATATCCTAAACAACCCTTAGGGCCCAGGTTAACGAAAATACATATGCTTAATAAACTCTGCACTTTTCTTGTAGTTTAGATCATCCAACTAATTGTACCAAATGTATTATGCTCTTCTTTCAAGATGTTAAATCAGATTTATTAGTATTCAATTCTTTACTATAGAAGAAAA
Source organism: Bonnemaisonia californica (assembly GCA_032355485.1). Taxonomy (NCBI): domain Eukaryota; phylum Rhodophyta; class Florideophyceae; order Bonnemaisoniales; family Bonnemaisoniaceae; genus Bonnemaisonia; species Bonnemaisonia californica. The sequence goes on along the minus strand of JAUBNZ010001514.1, from coordinate 6,419 downwards.
TTCGAACAGGTGTTATGTTCGGTACCAGGGTTCTTCTTTTGGACATAACGAGGTTTGTCATATTATTCGGAAATGGAGAACCTCTTTGCGAACCCTACCACCGCATGGAAATGAAGGATGAACTCTTGAAAGGATAAATCCTTTAATCTTTGGATTTCAAATGAGGACGATGCAAGGGTTCTCAACCCATGATTGTTTCAGAGAAAGATGTTCCCATATTGTTCCCAAATTGACACTTATTTTCAGAGTCTCTAATCAGGGTTGGAAAACTAATATAATTAAAGACCGAATTCAAGTATGTCTCACAGTCGTCTTCAAATAATTACTCCGATATAAGTCCGGTTCGCCCAACCACACCAGCGCAAATTCGTAGAAGAATTTCAATACTATTCAGAACGTTATTTCCATGTCATGGAGAAAAGTCCTGAGTTTTGCACAATTCTCAATACCCGCCAAAGAGTGTCTCTACCAAACTGATGATTGGAACGGTTGGTAGCCGGGCGAAGGCATTGTTCTCGTCACGCTTCCTTCTGTATGTAAGTCAAGACTTACACACAGCACCCGTGAGAGAACCGTAAGTAGGGTTCGATTTCTAGGATAATCTATCATTACGTTCCGCAAAGGTCTTCAGAAGACGATAGATCTAGAAGTTGAATTAGAAGGAGATCTGAGTGATTCTGAGCTACTGGGACAAGAAGAACTAGTGTGAGGTCTTTTTAAAAAGAAATACACTGTAGAAATGTCATTGAATTTGAGAAAAGTGATGAAGAACGAAATTTCTTTTTTGTCATCCAATACAATTATGTTAGCACAGCGTTCAATTGTTTACAGTGCTCTTTGAAGGGATACACTTCTGTGGTGTCTGTATGATACTACTGCTAGGGTAGTACTCCCGATCTTATCTATTGCTCATATTGCATAACTTCCTGAACCAGTAGTTGGTTACGTACACCTAGAGCCCCGATCGTTTTGATTCATCATTCACGAGATCAAAATACATAAACGAACACGCGCATTCCTATCTCCTAGTTATATAGATGTACAGTTTTCAACCTCTGTCATAAAAGAGCTTAGAAGGAACGAACACGAAGATGATTCGGGAAAAACAAGACTCATGACAAACTTACAAAGTCAAGAATTTTCGGCTCGCCCAAGTCCCTATAGGGTATGCGATCACATCACAGTGAAGCTAAGAAGGCTTTATCACAAGAAAACCGGTACTCATTATAAATAATATCTTCCTACAACAGTGCCGTATAAGAAAGCGTAAAGCTGGGGATCTGATTTTAGGTAATATTATGAAGTCATACATTCAAGAGATTTCTGGTAGATACTGATACTTCGTACTGTTACGCTAAGCACTGCATAGAATGAGGTGCTGCTAGTGAGGAATTCACTGCTTTTTGCGGTAGCGAACTTGATGGTTGGAAAATAACAGCGGTTTCGCGAATAATTGTTAGAGCTTTCAAGGCCATTGCCCTGCGGCGGCTTTGAAAGTGGCAGACTAATTTGGTGCTTGTGGACAAGCAGCAGAGACTAGCTTTAGAGCCTTTTTATGCTGTGTTTGAGAATGCATGTTCGAGATGGAGTGTGGTTTTGGGGTATTTGGAAGGGAGAATGAGAAAGTGGAAGTGTTTTCCGGAATGTCGTGGGAAAAAAGTACTTTATAGCTTTAGTTTGAAAATCAATAGGCATTGGGGTTCTTGTCCTTATTCAAAGGCCTTAGAGTGACGGCAGCGGTAACGACGCGATAAATTTGGGGGGACGAGGCCGTTATTGATAATGGCGGATGGTATAGTCGGTATTGGTGAGAGCTTTCGGTGTGTTGATAATATATAAATAGCATCTTCGTCAGTCCCTCATTTTGCGAAGGTATTCCCAGCTTACTGCTTCAAAGCCGGCGAAGAAGCAGTACGTTGCATGTCTATGCGGGCTCAGTAGTTGCCTGAGAAAAAATGTACGATTTTCCCTGAGTGCTGCAGGTACGGGGCACACGTTTGGAGGGTATCGAGCTTGGTAAGAGGGTTTTAGTGACTATGCCTTCGCGAGTCGGCGTCTGCGTAGGATTAATCTGCGCAGTAGGGAGTGGTTGACGGTGACGTTTCAGAAGCTTAGGAGGATTGGTATGTGATTCTGATTGGACTTTGTTTGAGTAAATCCAGACACGCAATCCGAAGTTGCGCTTCCAAATATATTATAAATTACGTTATCGTATGATTCAAATAAAGTCACACCTCTCCACTCTCGTGTGATACACTAAACTTTCTAGTCAATACTGAACAAAACCTTCGATATTATAGGTGTACAGTCTATCAGCCAAACCCGTATCATACCCGCGGGTGGGGCTCAGTGGAGCACGGGTGTCGGGTACCCATTGGAAGAGCACGGGTCGTGGGTCATACCCGAGGCCAAAACGTTAGTCAGACCCGTGGGTATGACAAACCCGAGCTTTCAGAAAAACAAGAAACCATGGGTATACTTTAAGTACCCGTGCCCTAATACCCGCTGGTATACCCGCTCCCACGGGTACCCGCCCAACACTGGTAAGAACACCCGACTTTCTTAAAGATGGTCATCGGCATACCTAATTCCGCACGAGCGCCACCCCCAAGGAGAAGCATCATCGTCATACATTGATCGCCACTCACAACATCGGCGAATCGAATGTTGTCATCACCCCGCCTCGCCAGTGTCCGATCATCATTTAGATCAACTTAAAAAGTCGTTTCATCCGCAATGAAGACTTCATCTTCATGAAACTGCCCACTGTTGAAGTCTCGAGACATCTTTCCAAGATGGAAGGCGACATCACGTTCCACAAGTTCCTTTTTAGCTGGCGAAAGGCTCAGTTTCCCAGCCTGTGAGCGACAAACGACTCTGTTCGACTGACAGAGGCTCTGAATCCAGCAGGAATTTATGCCTGCAGACAGATCGGACCCCATGGTAGGATGCATCGTGGCCAATGATGAAAGCGACTCATGCCCGCACTCAAGAATTTTCAATGCTAATTTCCGTAGAAGAGCTGTGTTGAACTTGACCCCAAGCCGCGAGAGACTTTCGAAGTCCTCCAGAACGAGGTTATGCAGTGAAATAACCCATGGTGCACGTTTGCGTCCACTGCCGCTCTTGGTTTTGGCTATGCGCTTTTTGATTCCTCCAGCTGTAGGCGTCACATTGAACAACGCATTTCCCCGGAAGCAGTTCGGCTTTTATGATTCTAGAATACCATCTCGCGCTCGCCAATATTGTACGGCCCTCATGAGGTTGGTTTCTGTCTTTCCACGGAACAATTTCGGAAATTCAGAGACGGAACGGCTTGCAATGTTCTGCGAGCCGTTCTCGTTTGCAGCTGAAATTATCCAGAGAACTATCTTAACACGGTCGGAACGAGTTAAGACATTCTGCACGGTTCGTTTGGGTGCTGCAGTGAGGCTCGAGGAGTCCGGTGGTGCGGCCGTAGATCCATCTGCAGAATCTGTGGGTGAGGCGGCTTGGACTGCAGGCTGCGGTATGGGAGAAAGTTCGTCAACGTGTTCTACATGGTTTCTGCGGGTGGCCGTAGCTCTTTGCAGGGCTGCAACAATTGGTGAGCCGGATGGCATTTCTGGGTGACCCGGGTGCCACTGGATGTCTCAAGGTTTGTGCTACCTTGCGTTCTTTTTATACAGTTTCTAATGCAGTTCCAGGAAAGGTATCGAAACGATAGTTATTCAAACATTATTCAAACTTTTCAAAGGAGCTCTCTGGAGCAACAATGCGTGTATAGGTGTTCAAAAACGCCTGCTATTGATCTTCAGGAGGTCGAGGTTTAATTTCTCCAGCAGGTTGTACGGTACATGTACAATTCCAACGTCCAACGGCCTGCTTGAATAGAACATTCAGGTAAATTCAGACAGACTTTCAAGCAGGCTTTCGGTATGATTTCTGTAACAAGAATGTGGGAGGTATGATGGTCAAACAATTACAACTACTCATATTAATTCGGATTCGGCAGAATTCATGGCCACCATTATTAGTGTGCGTGACACTGTTTCTGAACTGACAGTATTTCTCCACGCACACTAATTGACGAGAGCAGTGTATTGGGTGTGTCATCGATAATATAGAAAGCTGTGGACTTTTTGTACCAAAGTACCGACTAAATCTGGAAAACATTCCATTTTTAGGTTTTTTCGCTAATTCTACCGACATTCAGCAGAATCGGGCCACGATTTGGCCTTCATTGGCCCCACCCGCAGCACGCTAGATACTCTGGATTGCGGATTTCTACTTCCAGTATAGCAGTGCACAATGGCGCCCCAGTGGCAACTGTAGAAAACGAGTGATACTCAGCGTCAAATGAGAAGTTTAATGTTTTATGTTATTCTCTGGTGTCCGTTCTCTCTTGGGAAACGGCACGGCAGCATCATAAGTAGTCGTATCCGCAGCATCGTCGCGTTAGTGTCAGGGTTAATCTGGAGGTCACTTGGGAAGTGCGAGGTGCTTAGCTATAATAAGCCACACTCTCGACCAGAATTACAGCATCAATCTCAACACGTCCGATCGGGAGTGCCGACGAAACAAAACAAAACAAAACAAACGTCACATTCAAGTACTGTCTAGTGAGTAAACTCGATACCTTCGACCGCTTTCGACGCAGTGTTTGGCTAGTTTGCCCAGTTGGTTCGGAGGTAAGAACGCGGTCCGGCTTCACAGGTCGATTGTAAGGTATCTGCTGTTGGCAGGAGGGGTATCCCCCCTTTACTTCAATTGAATTCCAAGCACCGGCCTACGAGCAACTGTTCCAGCGGGCTTACAGAAGGAGCTTCAGTAAAATCGAGTCCCTAAGTGAGTCGGGAACTCCAGTGTCAACATGAACACCTTAATCCGCCAGCACCGTCGGGTGCTCCGGGAACCCGAAGCATTTTTCTTTTGTCTTGGCAATGTCGACGGGTCCCTCTTCCCATCGTGGAGCTTAACCATTTCATCTTACTTGCTTGGCCGCGGAGCAACCTCCCGGATCGCCAAAGGTCTGCCTGCAGCACCACATATAGCAGCACACCATGCGCCTTAACTCTTCCGGGATTGTTGAATCTCAAGACTACCATCAACTTCATCTCAAGCATGTGTAAGAAAGGGAATATTGACGACGCTGCCGCGCTGGATCTCCCTTGTGCGCCCCTCGCCTCATGCACCTCTTTCACATCGTCATGGTCATGTCTCCATGTGCCGAATCACGTACATTTCTTGCAGGTTCCGCTTGTTAAGAATATTTTTTAAGACATCGGCGAGGTTCTTGCTTGAAGGGATGTGTTTGAGCTCAATGATTCTCGCCTTCAACAGCTCTCGCATGTGGTGAAATTTAAGCGAGATGTGCTTTTTTCGTGCCGATACCTGGCTGTTGGTTGCTAGAGACTCGGAAGCTGTACTGTCGATGAACAATACAGTCGGGGGAAGCGCGTATCATCCGACCAAGGCTGCTGATGACTTATTTCCCAGAAGAGCTTGCGCAAACATGATACATCTTTGGCCCAGGCTTATAGTGCGACATATTCCGATTCTGCCGAGGAAAGCGCAATGACTGTTTGGCGCTAGCTCCGCCAAAAGACTGGCGAACAGTGGATGGTGACGACATAACCCGTTGTAGACCTGCGTGTATCCTGGTCAATACCCCATTCAGCATCCACAGCAGCGCACAATGAGTCCGAGAGCACTGGAGTGGACGGAAAATGGAGGCCGCGGCAGGGGGAACCTTTCAAAGAGCGCAGCACGAGCTTCAGCAGAGTGAAGCGGCGAGTGGCAGGTGCGTGTAACTGGCGGGCAAGAAAACCGACACCGAATGAAAGGTCTGGTCGACGTATCGAGCTTGGGTAATGTGTAGGCCCGAAGCGAAACGGCTGATGTTCCAGCCAATGAAGGACTTCAGCTCACCAAATAATATCACGTCCAAGATGGCTTCTATCTTGCCGTTCAAATTTGAAACAGCGTCTGCAAGTTGGTAGCAAAAGCCATGTCGTCGACGAAAATAGCTACGATGATGAACTGCTGACCAACCCGTAAAACTTATACGCGGGCATCCAAGTTGGAAACCCTGAAGTCCCAGGAAATGAGAGCATCATGCAATAGGCTTCCCCAGGTATTGTCAGCTTGCTTGGTACTGTAAATCGATATGAGCAATTTGCAGACGTAGTTTGGTTGAGACGCGTAGAGCGTCGAATTGGTGACCTGATGCATGTATATAGGTACACGCATGTGTCCATAGAGGTACGCATTGGATATTTCAGCGCCCTCTAACGTGGCATTAGTGCTGGCAGCGAAGGCAAGGAGAATCCTGATACTCTCATGTGCCGCGACTGGAGCGTACAAGTTTTCAGGGTTGAAGTCGAGCCCAGCTTCCTGCTGATCGCCCCGTACAACACATCGATCCTTGTGTAGGAACT
>JAUBNZ010001513.1:0-11279 GCA_032355485.1 Bonnemaisonia californica | reverse complement strand
CCCGCTCCCGTAGCGCCCCGCTCCCGTAGCGCCCCGCTCCCGTAGCGCCCCGCTCCCCTTGCCATGGCCGACACTTCCCCTGCCACCGAGCATACCGACCTTGCGGTCAAGAATCATGACCCTTCCCTACCTTCCCAACCCGAGTGCGAGCTGCGCTTTCTCATGGTCAATGGCGAGTGGTTCAAACTCATTGTTCCGGCCGCTTTTTCAGTTCAAGAGGTCAAGCAGCGTGTAATAGACGAGAGACCACAAGGTACGCAAACGCCACTCTTTGCCCGTCACCTTGCGCAGTCAGCGGAAGCGCCACTATGTCTGCACCGCTGTCTTCACTCCTTAGCGCTTCTGTTGCAGCGTAGGTCATGGCACATGAAACATAGCCTGTCTGGTGTCATCTGCGCGATTTCCGCCTGCTAACACAACATATCACTTTCGTCTGTACTTGAACCTTTGTTTTGTACCGCGCGTAGAACTCATTGATTTCTTGAAAGAATCGAATCCGAGTGCCGCTTCTGGACCTTCGAAGGTCGACGAGATTCGAATCCTTCACCTCGGCAAATTCCTTGATGACGCGAAAACACTGAAAGGTACGCTTGCTGCTTTATCTTTTGCTGTATCATGTGAGATGCCACGAAGGCGCTGCAGGATTGACTAACGAGTTGAGTTAAATTTCCCCCTCCTTAACTATTGCACATTACAGAATTCAATTTCTCAACTGGACGGGACAATCTCACTACAGTTCACATCTCGGTGCGCGTGCCGACAAGCGCTTCAGAAGATGTTAAAGAAAAAATTAACAAGAAGAGCGGCGCATGCTGTGCGATTATGTGATCGCAGGCGGAGTTTCAATTCCGTCCTGCTCTAATGTGCAGTCAATACCTAGATTGTCTGAGGCTCATCCCTGTGCGCATTGAGTTTTCGACTACATGTGCAAATATCTGTACGCACGGGTAAGTGCTCCCCTCACACAACAAGGAAGGGAGGAACAGACAGCCAACTTAACGCTGACGGGTCTTTCTCGGCAGACCATGTAAATGATAAAGATACGTAAATGATAATCCAATACTTCTAGCTCATTGCTTTAAAACGATTTTGGGTGCTTGTGAATCTCATGCTGGCATGTACTTGTTGATGCAGACGTGCACAGACGCGTTGTGGGCAGGAAAGTTGGAAGCGAAGAGATAGCATGAGAAATTTACCCCCAAACAGTCCCTTTCAAATGGTGCTCCGAGTGAGTCTGTTCTACTGCCCTGCAGCACTTGTACGACTGCTCAAACACTATTATCTGGAGTGGCTGAAGACAAGCTACCCGGCAGGCCTGCCAGAGCGTGACTCGAAAACGGGGGCATTGATCTATCGGAGGGGTACGCTGGTATCTTACCCTGATATATACACATGAGGGAAGCGCGGTAGGTTTTACCGATGGGCAGCAATTCCGACACCACAAGTGTGCAAGACTCTCATACACTGTACATAGTCTTTCGCCAATGGCGTTCTAAGCGACTGTCTACTGCCCAGTCTCTACCGATGGATTCTTTAGCAGCAGGTTACATTGGAGAGGGCAAGGAAGTCTTTCCAGCTCCTGACAAACCCGCGATGCAGAGCAGCGCGGCACAGGCCGAACGTGTAATATGGGACTGTGTCCTACAGTAGATATTGGCTGTGGGCACCCAGTGGCTGCCCTGTATGCTGGATAGTTTTCGTCGTTTTTACGCGTAAATGGAGGTGTGGAAGTGTGGAAGTGTGAAAGTGTGAAAGTGTATGACAACGCATGGTCCATAGTCCTTACCGTCCACATTTTCTTCGCAGGGTCCGTTCTGCTAACGACGTTGATCCGAGACACTACTTTTATCTTATCGTTATCTTACAGCCTTCACAGCCCCCTTACTACTTTACCAGACAAGAGTAAGAGGTGCACCGAGTAACGTTGGCAAGTCTATTTCCTGCAGTCACGCAACTTAACACCAGGTTTTTATATATATCGTCTTATCATCGTGAACATGAAGAAAAACTGTGAGAGGTTGAATCCGCTCGAAAGCTGCGCTAGCGAGAAGTCAAAATATGACAGGTGCTTCAAGGATTGGTACAAATCTAAGTTTCTCAAGGTGCGTCTTTCATCATCTCTGCAGTCTTTGTCTGCCTCTCAAGATGCATTATTTGCTAACGCCTGAATGCCTGAATGCCGTTCACATGAAATTCATTACATGTGCGCGTCTTTTAAATTCACATTCCTCTCGACCATTGCAGGGGGCTCTTGAAACATCGGAAGAATGCGATGAGGCTTTTGAAGAATTGCAAGTGTGTATAAACTCTGCCATAGAGCGTGCGCGTGAGAACAGTAAACAATAACGTATCTTTGGCCGATCTGCTCTGGCATGAGTCACCATTACTGGGGGTTCCTTTCATAGACGCCCACAACTCGCCATTCGAGAGCCTGTCGAGAGCATGGAAACATACAAGCTCAACGGCGAGAGGCGATGACGTGGCATTCCTTTACGCCAGTTTGAGTGCCAGGCTGGGAAAGAGCAATTAAATGTTAGCTGCAGGCGATGAGTATCGATGGGTACAGAGTACAGTGTACCCTTGTCAGATGCCCTCCGAAGGGCTCCAGAATGGCAGTCCCAAAAGCATTTCCCGAAATTACTAAAATCCGAGTTAGCATGCCTCCTTGAGAGCCCACATTCTGAAGAATGGAAGAATGTTCTTGCAAGGCCGCGAAACAGCGCACAAGCATCGAGGTTGTCACACAATGCGCACATCCTGTCCATGCAAAACTTGGTAGTCCTGCCTACTGCTGCTATTCCCTTTCTAATTCCACAATGGTAGCTATGACTGCTCTTGTTGCATTTCACCACCCCTTCCTTCCTCATCGAGTTGCCTCATCTATTCATCGCAGAACTCAGTACGGGAGACAGTTGCCTGCTGTCCAAACCCGACCGCATCGAAATGCATCTGTCCGTCTTTGCCCTCGCGCTGCCAGCGCTTCACCGCCCCATGTGGCAAGGACATTCGTGACTCGCGATCCTTCAGGCCTAACGGTAATAAACGTCGATGGCATCTCTCGCTCGCCTACCCCTACCTGGTTAATTCTCGCTCTAATCGGCGCTGCCGCCTGGCTTCTACGTCGTTTCACAGTACTCCGACATTTGCGTCGCCTGTACAAGCGAGCAGATCTCAGCAAGGATATCGCTCACTTCTACGACTACCGTTCCGCGGCCTGGGAGACTGTCTGGGGTGAGCACATGCATCACGGCTTGTATGACATTGTGGATGGAAAGAAGCTACGTGGTACCAAGGCGCAAGTGAGGGCCATGACAGAGCTTCTCAAAATGGGAGGTCTGGAAGAGGGCAGCCTCCCCGCTGGTTCCAACATTCTGGACATCGGTTGTGGCATAGGAGGGGCGACGAGGTTCATGGCCCGCTACTTTGGAAATGACTGCACAGTGACTGGCATTACACTAAGCCCGGTACAGGCTCAAAGAGCCACAGAGCTGAATACGCTCGCGGGTCTTGAGGGGAGGGTTAACAATGAGGTTAGGAATGCATTGTATACTGGTTTTCCAGACAACTCTTTCGATGTTGTATGGAGCATGGAGAGCGCTGAGCATATGGAGAACAAGCAAGTCTTCTTGAAGGAATGTGCTCGCGTGTTGAAACCGGGTGGAAGAATAGTCATGTTGGCATGGTGCATTCGAGAGTCAAATCCTCCTCTCCGGCTTTCGGAACGGTTTTCAATTCGCAAAATCATGGAAGAGTACTGCCTGCCAAGGGTGGCAGCAGGTAGTGAATACAATACAGAGATGGTAAGAGCTGGGCTAAGAGAGGTAGCACAGGAAGACTGGACGAATAGAGCAGCCCCTTTCTGGGTGGAGGTTGCCTTCAGTGCAGCATTCAACATTCAAGGGCTGAAGGTCCTACGAAAGTACGGGTGGCGACTTATTCGTTCCGCTCTTGCAATGCGCCATGTCATAGCAGGTATTAGACAGGGAGTGTTCCGCCTGGTGGCATTCTCGGGTAGAAAGCCGACTCAGACGGAGGTGGAGGATGAAGTTAGAAGGGCCAAACTTTGTTGCAGCAAACGTTCTTTACGAGTAGAGTAAAAGAAAAGTACCACAAAACACAATCCTAAGACTACAGCGCCTTACAAAAACGTAGAATTAGGCAGCCTCCTCCATATCTGCAGCCATCTTACGGGCATTTGCCACGACCTCATCGATGTCTCCAACCATATAGAATGCATTCTCTGGAAGATCATCGAAGCTTCCCGAAACAAGATCCTTGAAGCCAGAAAGAGTCTTCTCTGTTTCCACAAAACGTCCATCAATACCAGTGAACACCTCAGCGACATGGAACGGCTGCGACAGAAAGCGCTGGACCTTACGTGCACGGGCGACAGTTAGCTTATCATCTTCGCTCAGCTCGTCCATGCCCAGAATGGCGATAATATCAGTGAGCTGCTTGTAGGACTGCAGAATTTCCTGCACGGAACGGGCGACACCGTAGTGCTCTTCACCCAAAATAAGCGGTGAAAGCATACGAGAGGTGGAGTCAAGCGGATCCACAGCTGGGTAGATACCCAACTCAGCAATCTGTCGGGACAACACAGTAGTGGCGTCGAGATGTGCGAAAGTGGTAGCCGGGGCTGGATCTGTAAGATCATCAGCTGGCACATATATGGCCTGCACAGAGGTAATAGACCCCAGTTTAGTTGTGGTAATACGCTCCTGCAATCCTCCAAGATCCGTCGCAAGAGTTGGCTGATATCCGACAGCGGATGGGATACGACCAAGAAGGGCAGACACCTCAGCGTTCGCTTGCGTGAAACGGAAGATGTTGTCGATGAAAAGAAGCACATCCTGACCCTCCTCGTCACGGAAGTACTCGGCAATAGCCAGACCAGTGAGACCGACACGAGCGCGAGCACCCGGGGGCTCGTTCATCTGTCCGTACACAAGCGCAGCCTTCGAGTCGTCGTTGTCGAGCTTGATGACACCAGACACAATCATTTCGTGGTAAAGATCGTTGCCTTCGCGGGTACGCTCACCGACACCAGTGAAAACGGAATAACCACCATGGGCCTTGGCAATGTTGTTAATCAGTTCCATAATGAACACAGTCTTTCCGACACCAGCACCACCGAACAGACCAATCTTTCCACCACGGGCGTACGGGGCAAGCAGATCGACAACCTTAATACCGGTTTGGAGGATTGAAGCAGTGGTATCCTGGTCCGTGAATTCCGGAGCTTCGCGATGGATCGGGTAGTACTTGTCGGTCTTGATCGGACCGCGCTCGTCAATGGGTTCACCAATGACATTGATGATACGCCCGAGAGTCTCGCGTCCAACAGGAACCATGATAGGGTTGCCGGTGTCTACGACCCTCTGGCCGCGCACAAGACCCTCTGTGGCATCCATAGCAATGGTACGGACGGTGTTTTCACCGAGATGCTGGGCGACTTCCAAAACGAGACGGATGTCATGATCCTGAATCTCAAGGGCATTGAGAATCGGAGGCAAATTTCCCGATTCTATTTGCGTGTCGGAAGGATGTCAGGGATGAAACAATGATTTTCAAACGTGTCAGCGGAACGGACGAAAGAAACATATTGGATTACGCACTATGAAGCCAAAAGATCCATACGGGGTGCAACAGAGCCGGATCGAGATGAATACTAGAACGCAATTGTGAAGGATGCACATACCGAAATGAACATCGACAACAGCGCCGATAACCTGAGAGATCTTCCCAGACGGGAGGTCAACGGGGGTGGTCTCCTCCGCGGCAGCAGCAACGTTGATTGAAGAACTCGCCTTCACGGATCGCGGTGCGGTAGCGGCGAGTGTCTTCAGGCCGAGTTGCTGCACGGCGACGGCGGTCGCTGGCAGGGCATTACGCGGGAGGACGCGAAGGCCGCGAGACGCAAGCCTTCCGGCGGATGCTGCAGCGCGTAACATTTTCGATGATCGCGGTTGTGGAGGCGAACGACGTACTCAGAGAGATTGATAGTCGCGTTGATCCAATTGCCAACTTCCGCCCTACGATCGGAAGGATTCAAGACGGAATGGCGGTGGTCATGGGCGGTTCGATAGCGTAGGCGAGGCATCGATTGTTGCTGATCGTGGCTTGTTTTTGAGAGAGGAGGTGAATTCTGAAAGTGGAAAAATTGTATTGGCCATATTTCGGTCGTTTGCCAATCTGGACTCGATACTTCTAAAAGGTTGGAAATATGTGATATTGGAAAAAAAGCAGGATGCGCTTGGATCTATTGAATTGGTTTGGGCCAAAATGGAGTGCTATTTGATATAATTTAATTATTTTAAACCTGTGATGAACTCTTGATCTGAATGTTTTTTTCTTTTTTTTCTTTTATTTTATCCTTATATTCTACTGGTCGCACCCAGTTCAGGTAGGGCCCACACTAGTGGATGGAAAGGCACTGTAGGAAAGCTTACATCAAGGACCAAGAAGAGGGGAACAAGTGGAATGCGGTTCTCATATGCAGTTCTGCAGGAAGTTATCATGGAAAAGATCAACTTTGGGATCAAAATTTGGCCACTAAATATGTGGAGAAACCTCGATGCCCTCGACGTCTCCATCTCCCTTCCAAGGATGCCGTACTACAGAAGCAGTACTATGTACCGTCCATCATGGATCTCACCGCAGATCTTAGCCGTTTTTGCTGATGAATCGTTTTGCTCGTTTCTACCCTCTAGCGGATTCGACAGCCGAGTAGGCGCCGCCCACTGGGCGCCGCCCTACCGCTAGAAAACATATTACTGAAGGGTACATGTTACTGTTCATACTTTAGTTACAGCTACTGTATGTACTACTACGACTATTACTACTACAGTACCACCGATACAAGGATACGTTACCCTGTGAGGGGTACGGAAGGGTACAGGGATAACTTTACTGTATAGAGGTTCAGGAGCCCCCCTCCCCCCCATTGCCTCGTCACACAGGCACTTAGGCAAATCCCTTCGTGCTAACCTGCGGGCTAAGCAATATGTAAACTGAAGCTTATTTCATTCACCTTCAACCCGCTTTCTCATGGAAGACCCCTATGCTGGGAAACTCTAGCGGCAGAAAAACCACTGGAAAAAAAATGGTTTCGAACACTGACAAAGCTGGGAAAGGAGACAATCCCTCGCCGCCCTTAGTTGGTACCCATCGACGTAACAACTCCTGCGACCGCGTAGCCATCAACATCTCTGATTCACATGCAGCCTTCTCGCTCGATGTTCGCACTGCTCTCGACGTTCAAAACTGGTTGGTCAGACATGGCTTCGACGAGTACATTGAGGTTTTCAATGAGAATGAGGTGGACGGGCATGTACTGAAGACACTGACATCTGAGGAGCTGCGCGATGACCTAGGCATTACCAATTTGCGCCATCGTCGCGATATGCTCGATGAAATCCACATCCTCGTGCAAGCGGACAGTGAAATGCGTAAGACGCCGTTGCCTGAGCATGGTCGAATCCTCAGTCATTTATCCAACGTGCGTACATATCACAGTTGGTTGCGTGTGGGGGTGCAGATGCTTGGCTTTGCGATAGTTACTTTGCGCCTTGCTCCCACTTTCGGGGAGACTGCTGTTATCACCACTGCATCTTTCTTCTATGCTGCAGTTGGTATTATCTCTTTATTCTACGGCATCTTCCGATACAAGAACGTCATCACATCTATCGAGAGCTCAGGGCCGAACGTTCAGGCCTACCAGCCCGATCGCTTTGGTGTTGTTGCTATGCTCATTATGGTTCTCATAGCCTCCGTTTTTTCGCTAGTGATTATTCTCCTTAACGTCACCGAGTAACTCCATGCTTCCCGCTCATTTTAGTCCATGTTCTTTCAAACGATATTACGCTTCCCGGCCACGCTTCTTCAGCATCTTTTTCGCCGTCTTCTTCAAACAAACCCGCATCAAATCACCAATTTGCACTGCTCCCCCGCAACACAGTCGAATAGCTTCAGATAATTGGTCAATTTCTATCTCACCTGTCTGAATCAAGTCCGTCACCTTCCCAGACGATGCCATATACGCTACCAGCACTGTTCCAGATGCTCGCTGCTCTTCATTGAAACTTGGATCAAGTACGACAGTCCCGTCAAGTACAGCAGCTGTGCAGCCAGCTGATAAGTCAATTGTCTCAATGCCCGCATCAGCAAGCGCTAATGACGCCGCAGTGACAGCGGCAGCAAACGCGCCACCATCATCCTCCAGAACAAATGCACTGACCTCTATTCTTGACTTGGGGTACAAGGACAGGCGCGTAATGGCAGTTAAGGTCCTTGCGAGGGACGCTCCTAGCTCCCTCTCTTCGTTCGAAGCAAATTCAACAGATCTCATTCTGTCCTGTGCACTTGTTAGTATGTTAGCAGAGCTGCCTTTCGCGAACTGAGCCCATCGAATATCGCAGTGCATGTCGCCATCTATAGACGCGCTCGAGGGGGATGCACGCGGACCGTATACTGAGCAGAAAACTTTCGTGCCACCAGCCTCGAAGTACCCCGATCCCGCAGCAGCAGACAGTATGGATGCTTTCAGGTAAATTGGGCGCAGCTCGTCCCATGACGATCGGCCGTCTCCGCGAGCCCCATCATGTCTGCTTTTCTGATAAGCTGGAGCTTCTGCAACGTGACACAACGGTCCATATCTCATCAATGAGTCTGTCCCGATGGTTAAGAACTCGTATTGGGATCAACAGAAAGCCGCGAACTCAATGACAGAGGTTGCACACGAGCCAAGATTACAACTGAGCTGACCTCTTAAAAAGGGGGAATTGGAAAGGATATAAAATGCACAGTACACGCTAGGTAACCACAAAAACCAAGTTTATTTACAATTTCAAGTTACACGGTAACGCCGGGAAAACAACGCTCCTTCAAGATTAACGACATGTTCAGAAATTACTTCACGAAGAGCTGTACTTCGTCACGGCCTTGGTTCCTTCGGAAACTGCATGCTTGGCCAACTCACCAGGAAGTAGAAGACGAATAGCAGTCTGAATCTCCCGGGAAGTCAACGTTTTCGTGTGGTTGTACGATGCAAGCTTGGCAGCCTCAGAAGCAATACGCTCGAACAAATCGGCGACAAAAGAGTTCATGATGCTCATGGCCTTTGCTGAAATTCCTGTGTCGGGATGGACCTGCTTCAGTACCTTGTAGATATAGATGGAGTAAGACTCGCTCCTCTTCTTCTTCCTGCGAGTAGTTTTTTCAGCCACTCCGGCGACGCCCTTCTTGGCGACTTTCTTCTCAGAAACGGGGACACTCTTTCCTTTGGGAGCCATGTTACTTTTGGTGCGGGAGAGAAAACGAAACTGTGATGACTGGATGAAATGGACTTGCTATCGATGGAAGTGTACTGTGGGATGATACCCAAGCTTGAATCAGTGGGGTCCAACAGCAGTTCTTATAGCGGAGCAGGACCACGTTGTGAAACGTTGGAGATGAAGGCCTGGTGATGGCGACAGCGGGGGTCGAGTCGCTTGCTTGGAGTGCCCGACCGATAGCATGGGCGATTTGGAAATTTTTGGCGACATCCCAATATGTTGCAACATGATTGGACTATCCGCCTGCCCGAAGTGCAAAAGGTACATGCGAACAGACCAATAAAGTTTCGTTATTTCCAATGCACCGATTTTGAAGAAAAAAATTTAAAAGCAAGGTTGGCTGGATCGAGGACTAGAGGAGACCATCTCTATCGCGCCTTTCTCTAGGCTGCTGCCATTCTGGCTAGCCGAAGGCTGCCTGAAATCGACCGGAGCGCACGACCATTCCAGTACGATATAAACCTGGAGTGAAGCACGGCAGTACCCATCTGCAAACACATCATCCACCTCTCCAACTTTCGCGACACTCAGCAAATTCTTTCAGCAGTACCACCCACCCAAAACACCCCTAACATGTCTGGAAAGGCGAAGAAGGCGTCCCAGTCCCGTTCCAGCAAGGCTGGGTTGCAGTTTCCCGTCGGTCGTATTCACCGATTCCTCAGGAAGGGAGGCTATGCAGACCGTGTTGGAGCCGGAGCTCCTGTGTACATGGCCGCAGTCATGGAATATCTGACTGCTGAGGTTTTGGAGTTGGCTGGCAACGCCGCCCGCGACAACAAGAAGTCGCGTATTATCCCGAGGCACATCCAGCTGGCGGTGCGCAACGATGAAGAATTGAACAAACTCCTTGGCGGCGTGACCATTGCCTCCGGTGGTGTTCTGCCCAATATCCACCAAGTGCTTATGCCACGAAAGAAGACGAAGGGCGATCCGTCTCAGGAAGTGTAGTGTTGTATTGCGTCTTGTTCTCGTTTCTGACAATGATTTTTTGTACAGTATGAGCCGTTTTCTAGGCATGATTAAAAATCGGATCTCTTGAACCGTTGTATTTGCATTATGCATTGCGCCTTTGCCCTCTATCTCTATCTCTATCTCCGTTCCTTATGCTAGCATGGAGAACAAGCGGAAGCAGTTGTGTAATCCCCAGTTTTAATGTATGCCCTTGTTACCACATTGGACGCAAATTGCCAAATTGATCCTGTTCACCACCCGAAACTAAAGCTTGATGGCACTGAAGCATCGAGCGCAGTTGGGTAAAGCACTTCACACATGCCGATTTATGAAGGAAGTTAAGAACGGGAGATGCGATGCATTCGAGATACTGAATCATTGAAGTTGCCATCCCTCTCCTAGAATAAATTTCCATCAGCCCCCCGGCTGTGACTGCACATCGTTGCCATGAATTGTCTGAGAAGCTCTCCGTATAATTTTGGTATCAATGTTACCGCTCATACGAAGTTGGCATGGGAGAACAAGAACTCGTCGTTGTTTGTCAAGATTAACAGCAAGAGCACATCATAATCTCGCATGTTGCTGGTTTACCCTGGTAGATATAGTGTTATGTGTACAACTTACCGAAGACAGATACTCTCAGCTCTATTGCTCCAATACATGCCGAGAGAATTGGGCTAATACTCATGTACTAAAGCTTGTATTTGCTATAAAGGTCTAGTAGACCTTTATAGCATATAAAGGTCTAGTAGACCTTTATAGCAAATACAAGCTTTTTGTGCAAAGACAGAGTATCAAACCGGAGTACTCAATTCAATAATAAAACATTAGTTAATTTATCAAAGATGCGTTTCATGCACTTTTACTATGTCAATACACAAAGAACAAGTTTATGCCAAAGATCGAGTCATTACCTAAATACCCAGTAAAGCATGAAAAGAGTTCATTATACGCATATGTCACTGTTTTGAGTAAATCTGTGAGCATTTTGTA
>JAUBNZ010001512.1:0-11280 GCA_032355485.1 Bonnemaisonia californica | reverse complement strand
GCCGGGGGCCGAGGCGGACCCACGGGCCGCCGAATCTGGGCGCAGATGCTGTAGGTTTGTTTTCGGCTGTCGACGGCGACGGCGCGCGAGAGGCGGTTGAGGCCTTCGGGGAAGTGGCGAGAGGCGGTTGAAAGGGTGTCGGGGCGTGCATAGCCTTTTGGGGGCTCTGGCTGGGCCGGGGAGCGCGAGAGGCCATTGGATGCCGACATTGGCAGCAGCGCTGGATTGAATATCAGCGCGATTTCAGCTGGGATACGACGGCAGTATCTCGCGACGCGGCCCTGTGGGCTGCGTAAGTGGTTTTGGGGGTGTCTCGGGTCCGTTCGGGCGGGGGAGTACTGTCTGCTTCCCTGTCGCGCGTGTTTGGCATTGGTATGACGAAGTGAGGTATGAGGCTGGGGCTGCTTGCTGTCCTGTTGACTGTTTCACTGTAGTGTATGAAACGCTGTTGGATGTTGCTGTGTGAAGATGCGATACAGCACAGCACGTGGCTGTCTTGGTCGACCAATATCTCCCGGATCCATGCTGCACTCAGGAGCACTGAGGCAATGCACATGTCGAATGTGGCCGTTATTTCTGTCATTTCTATGATACCTTTTCAAATCTATGTGCAGTACTGCTCGCTATGATATCATATGATACGTATGCTGCGATAAACTGCTACCGTCGGGTGTGTGGTGTAATATTAACATGTGTTGGGTTGGCGCCAAGCCGTTGATCCGATGATCTGGTCTCGAGTTTGAATTCCAATTCCCGTCAAATCGCTGTTTTTTTCAGGAACGGCTGCGCAAACACTTTCTGTAGGTATGCCACTGTATGCTACTGTATGGCATGAGTACCTCTGCAGTACCCCTCGAGAGGTACGGTACAGAGCCATCATGGCTGATGAATATCATAGCGTACTGTACTGGTTCGCACCGTACTCTGCTTGATTGCACCGATAGCAACCGTTCTTTTTGGTCCGTACCGGTCCGTAATGGTCCGTAATGGTCTGTACTGGTCTGTAATCCCATTTCACTTTTAATTAAATTACAAAGTGGCCCGCATTTAGATGTACAGACATTCCACCAATGGAACACGTACGCGTGGTCCTCAATATGAAACAAGGCTGTAGCGTACAGTAGATACCTTGTATCTCCAGTACTGAGTTGTTGAGATGGGCCGGAGTGAAAGCGTGGACAGAAATATTTTCCCCATGTCTTTTTTTAAAACATTTAGAAAGGCAGTATCCTCTCCCCTGACATCGGTGCTCTTGATAGGTTTTATTCGAAATTATTTCGCAGAGAGCACCTCTTTTACTTTTTTCGAAATAATATACAGTAAGCCGCATCAAGAATATTATCCACCGTAAAATCGTGTGTGCACAATTTGCTCACGGGAAAACAGCAATAAAAATAGCTCTGAAACAATTTAAGCAAAAGTCGAGTGCCACAAAGTAGGTACAGTCGATAAAGTCGTACAAGTCACTTGCGAGATACCAACCCGGTATCAGTGTTAGAGTTAAAGTTTACGACAGCACAAGGCGGAGCAAACATGTCGCCAAAGCAGTCTGCTCTCAAACACAAACCATCCATCATCCAAGCCAGTAGCCGTTACTTGTATTCCACTTTCACTTGTTCACATGAAACGTGACAAAAAAAATTGTCACCATGGCGTCCATGTCTGCTCTCACAAAGGCAACATAGAATATCTATATCGTCTGCTGCAGCTGCCACATGCCTTCCACTGTCGGTCCTATAAATTTATCATTTCCCCAATTCCAACCAAGCATCTCTTTAACCAACGTGCGAGCCCCAGCCTGATAATATACCCAATTCACATCCGCATCCATGCAGCCAGGTATACACCGCTCACAGCGGAAGCAGTCCATAAAACGTGTGGCCTTCCGTGATCCCAACCTCCACAATGCAGATTGTGATAACAAATTTGGAGTCCATACAACTTTGATCCACAACATGATAACTTGTTACTACTACACTACTAGATGTCCGGTATTCTTGCCCTGCATGCCACTGGCTCACAACATAACATGCATCCCCTTACACTGGACTTTCTTCCTCCCGCTCTTCTGCATCCCTCCATTATTATGATCCCTATTATTATTATTAAGTAATTCTCTGGAAAGTTTCCCCCCAAGTTGTAGATACCCTTCGAAGGGTACCCGAAGGGTGCAATTTAATACTACTTCAAAGAGGCACCAAGGGGTAAACTGCTCTTGAAGAGGACATCATAGTATATTATATCGTTCAAGAGTATTTTCAAGAGTACAACATGATGTCCTATTGTGCCTGCATCATCTTGTCCTACACCTACAGATAACTCAGGCCACACACTTTGTTGTCCATCGCGGAATTGAAGAACACCACATTGCAAGTCTTTCACCTCTTCTGCATGTTTTACACATGCACATCAACATTACTGTCTCTCCTCTTTTGCTCTCGCCCTCCCCTGTTCATTAGAGTAGCCCTTCTCATGAGCTCCTTATCCTCATTTTCCACCAAACCCCCTCCATTATGTTCCTCTGCTTGCAGAACCTCGAGGCTATCTCCCCTTTCAAGGGAAGACACTGTCTTATGCACAGTTGTACATACAGTAATGAAATCATTAACACTTTCGTGTTTGCCAACCTCCTCCATGCGCAACCAATGCCGAAGTAAGAAAAACGAAATGTAAATTCTACAACCTGAAGTCATGTCAAGGGGACTTGGCATGTGTGGAAGGGCATCTCAAAAATACATATAAACACAAAGTCAAGTAGGCTGCACAATAATTTCACATATCCGATTGCCACTTGTTTCATCCTGGGTTGCCTCATGCAGTGATAGCATCTAATGTCGCCCATAAATACATATGTACATCATGTAACGTATGCAGCCTGGATACAGGGACTGAGTACTGTGGAACCCCCCAATACAGTACGTTTCGAAGTAATCTGTGCATCTATATTACAGTAAAGCCTGCCCCTATACGAATGCTAACGTCTTAAGTCCTGATAATATCTACGGGCAGCCTCCCGCTTTTCTAATAATTCCGCCTGTTACTATGAAAATCGTTCACAACTCTTCACCTAAGAAAAGGACCTGTAGCGATAAGTAGTATCTATGCATACTGTAGGACATACTGAAGGGTACGGGTAGGGCTATGTGAAACGGTCGGCTTATATGTTAAATTAATTGCTCTGTATTTTTACTGTACCTGTACTGTACAGTAGGTACTGTACAGTTTGTAAGTCGGTAACAGCGGCAAACGTCTACTTTGCCTCACATCACATCTTATCTTTGCTCTCATCCTTCTCGCAGTTCAATTCATACCAATTTTGTTAGCAGAACTCTCTCATCCGAGGCCCTTTGCATCTCTCAAATCTATCCCTCCGCAATAGTCCCAGCACAAGCGCTCGACATACCGGTTTTCATTACTACCTTTTTCCTCTCACCTGTAGCCGCTTGACTTCTCCACCATTCTTTCAAATTATATCATCTCCATCTTCATCAACCAACCCGACAAATAACTCGTTCCATTGCTTGAGTCACTTGCTAGAAGTATCACCGACAAAATTCCAGTCTCCTTTCCCGATGCCCCACGACTAGAGCATCAAACATGTTACAGTAGCAGCCTACCAAATTTACTCCTTTCGCTGCGCTCAAAATAGATCACTGGCAGTAAGAAACATTACCATTGAGGGTATATTGTTCACTCAATCCTGTCTTTTTTCAAAAAAGGCTTAAAAGGCCACATCACATCAACCAGCCGAATCTATGTGCATATGCGCAACCAGCAGAAGCATTTGACTTATATGCACACTACAGAGGACATATCCTCAGATTGCAGTACATATTGCGACTGGCCACAGCAAAGTCCTGGGCGTTTGCTTCTGTATGAAGACAGGTATGAAGACAGGTATGAAGACAGGTTTTCTTCTTCTTTCAGATAGCCAAAAAACTGTACACATTTCTGTACGCTTTGAGGAGAACAGCGCTTCTTTTATATTGTGTAACACTTGCAATCGCCTGAAACGAAATTTAAACCCAACTGGTATCCTCCTCAGAATACAATTACAAGCATGGGCATTGGGAGCCTCGCTTGCACATTGTGCCAGTGTGCAATACACACCGGAAGAGGGGATAAATAGAGGTAGAAACAAAGGGGAAAAATGGGGAAAGGAGTTGAAAGGCTGGTGGTGATGACGATTATTCCTCTGCCTGTTGTTCTCTAGCTTTTCATCACAGCCTACCCTTCCATAGATGTGTGTGTGCACTGCGTCCCGATGTCCCTATTAGGGCCGGTCTTGGGCTGTTCTTAAAACAGAATCAAGGGGCAAAGAATATGTAAACGAAAGCGCCGTGTCCTCCATGTTTCAATGGGCATTGAGTTAACTAGTGGCACGACCCTTTCCCAACAGGTGGGTGTTACTGAAGAATCTGAAGAATCTGTGATTTATTTGCACCGTGATATTCGCTATGAAAGACAATGCTTCAAAAAAACGAGGGTACGTGTTCATACTATACGCAAACTATAGCAGAATGGTGCTATTTGGTATCATAATCGGCCGAATACCCGCCATGTGCAACGCCAAATCAACGCGAACAGCACATATTGAGAACCTGGAACTAGAACCCTCGTTTATATCCTACTGTAGGTACGGTGAATCACGTCTACGCAGTTGTCGTACCAAAAGTCCGTAAGGTTAATAGAAAGTAAGTGGCGGGGATAAGGCTAGTTCAATGGGCGCGCGAGCTAGGCCGAACGGTGATGGATTCCGAAGTGGGAGCCGGTAGCTTGTAAACTAATTTAGTTTAGGGCCGAAGGGTGCTTACCTCTTTACATTTGTGGGTCGGTCGAGAGCAACTTGGTTAAGTATGCTTGAGACTCTACACTTATCTACTGTAAGACTATTCTACACTAATTTCTAATGTTTTCTAATTAATTCTACTACTTTTGCACTACTACTTTTGCACTGTTGCCAGATGGCGGGTGCCACTCCAGGGACAGGTTGTCCTCACACGCCGGGATCGCATTGCGGGCCGTACTGTACACGTGGAAGAACTCGCCTAGCCTCGCAGGGCACCCGTACAGGACAGACCTACAGACCGACTTGCACCGCTAGGCAACCGTACACACGTGGAATGCGTCGCATCGCAGGCCAAAGCGGTAATTTGAGGCAACCATGTTGACACTTGCGCCTCACATCGTCCGCCCAGGCTACCGCGAAGAGTACCGGAGATTGTACCACAGACCTCCCTCCTTTGCTTCGGGCACGTCCTCATCCCGCCAAATCCGTCCGTTTCTATATGCTCTGACAGTACAGGTCTCCAACCAAATTTCTACTCGCCATCTCAGAGCAGCGTCTTGTCTGTCCGATTGGTTTACCCTAACAGGTGTTCCTGCGGGAGGAAGTCATGGCCAATTTTTCTTTTTCATGCAATTCCATTTGGATTAGCGGTTCCCCCTAAAACGCGAGGGTCTCGAAAACATGGAAGTTCCCACTCCCATACGTGGCACGGATATTCCTCATTAATTAAACACAAAAAGCAGAAAATGAATTCCAATTTTGCTGTGTAATCCGTTCTGAGTCGGCCCATTTCGTCACAATATGTTCCGTCGTTGCACGTAAAAAGTCCATTTTCCAGGGTCGTACCGACCGTCCAATTCAGAAAAAAATAATTGACGTAGGTCTTCCCAGAGCGGCCTTGCTGGAGAGCGATAGTAAGTCCCATGGCGGAATGACACGGATTCAATCCCCTATATACAGGATTTGACCAGTTGGAAATCATAAAAACCGACTTGAGACCAACAGTAGGAGGCCAGAATAGCTACCTCAATTGGAATATCGAAGTATCTCACTTTTCTTACAACCGGGAGTGTTTCAACCAGATTGAACCAAGGAACATGAATCTGAGATCCGTTAAGGTCAAAGGATCGGGGTTGGGACTCCAGGATGGATAAAATCCGACATAAAAAGTGCCACCTGGAACTGCATGAGCGGTTCCGAAATTCAGTTTGTATTGTCACTTCGGGTATGGGAGGATCCAATTCCATCCACATGACAAAATAGGAAATGGCAGCGGCCCGAGTTAATATATCTTAAGCAGTGGTCGCTGGTCCGCCAGTAAAGTCCTAGTTAGCCGTAAGATCAGTCCATTGACGGTGGGCCCGAGTTGGCACTTCTTCGCTCAAGGAATTATCTCTTTCTGTCCCTACGGATGATGAGGGTGCGCGGACAATGGCCTTAGATTGGGTTGCATACGTCCAGTAGGTCGTTCAGGAATCCCATGTGGGCAATATGTTGAATCTCGAGTTGGCTGCTACCAAGCGGCAACTACAAGAAGCGCACAACTCGGCCGCATCGGTCGCCGGCTATTTTCGTATCTCCTTGGCCCGAGTCGCGCGGTTGCTGGTTAGCGTAGGCCAGGCTGTTACTTCCGGTCTCGGTTGTCACGAGGATGGCGATCCCGACGTGACGGAGGATGACATTGAGCCTCAGTTGTCGGCGCCACCATCTCGCAGGGGGTCTTGCTTTGATTAGACCTGCCCTTTATGGACTCTGTGGTACTGCGCCCCCTCATGTAGTAGCCAAAGCGGCTACTGTGACCGTCCCCAACATATAGACCCACGCCTGAGCCACTAGGGCTCAGTGTGAGGTCAGTAACCTGGCGGCAGCCCACGAAGCGGGTGCCGCCCTCGAATGCCGCGCACTCCCCGCAACCGATAGGTCTGCCCACGTGGACTGCACAGCACTGACAGGCCCTCCAGTGCCGGGCAACGCTACAGTCCACCATTTTCTCAGCGGACTGCCTTACAGTGCACCCATTGGCCAAAGGAGTGTGCCCGCGCGCACTGTAAGGCCCAGACCACCAATCGAATATTAGGGCTAAATTTAAGTTCCTTATTAATAAGTAATACAGGGTAGCCATTAGGGCTACCCCAGTCCAGAGTCTAGAATGGAGGGTGGACTAGCAATAATATCTACCTAAGTTGACTCACTAAACTCGACTCGGACAACGAGTCCTTCCCCCAATATCGTCAATCTTGGTTGGAACGGGATTTAATCGCCCTTCTCGATTACCCTTGCGGGAATCGGTCGTGTTTAGTTTAAGAGTGTCCTACAATCCCTCCCTCTTCTCCTCAACGTTCCGACCTGCCCTCTCACGCTCCCCAAATCCCATCACTGTATCCCTCGCGATGTACAGTGCGCCCAATTCTCCCCCTGTCCTCCCCGTTGCCTCCCCGGCAACGGGAATTGAGTGGAGTTGGCCCTCTCACCTCCAATCCCATCGTAGACCCCTCACGGTGGCTACAACTCGACTAGACCACCTTAGCCCCCTTACATCGAGGTAATGTCCTACCCGTAGGCTGCATCTCTCCGTGAGAAAGATATGGTTTCCCGCACCTTGGTGGGCCACCACGCTACTGGAGAGGCTAGGGATACAGTGTCCGGAGCCCCCAGATTCAACGCTCTGTAGGTACTACAGTTTCCACCAATAGTTTGCAACAAAACCATATCCTGGAATTTCTGATTTTTTAATACTCGTTTTAGCGATATCGGTGGTGCCAGCAGTAGTACGGCCAATGAGATCCCTACGATTTCCGTAAATATGAAATGGGCAGAGGCAATCGGCTGTTTCCTTGTCCGAGTGGATCCCTCTGCAACCTGCCCCCTTCTCAAGACGGATCCTCGTCCTGGCTATCAGGGTCTTGATCGTGATTGATTGTGCAGGGCCGGACCATGGTTCCTGATAAGGCGCACCTCCGGGCATGAGATTTAAATAAGACTGTCCGTACAACAAGCGATGGAGTTGGTCTGTTCTGCCCGTCGCGATTGGGGCTGTCGTCAAAACGAAAAAAACGAATTGGCGTACATTACGCACAACCGGATTGATGGAAAGCCTGAGTACGTCCGAGCGCGGAATGCTGCAGTGTGAGGTCGGTATTCCAATAGTTTTACGTGGAGTAAATCGCCAAGACCGGATAGGACCCCCTCTAGGAAGCTGGAACGCCGCTCTCTCGGAAAAATCGAAATCGCATATATTTCGAACAACAGAGCTCGTTGGACAGCTACAGGTCACCCAGTAGGGACTGGATGTCCATTAAAGTCGTAGCGGTATCGCTTGGGAGCTAGGTTCGATTTCGTCCCTGAGGAAAACGCCGGTTTTCGCTCCTCTATGGCCACAGCCCTGGAGGACGGTCGGATGACCGATTCGGATGATGCGGCTTGACATGCCGGTGTCGAAGTCGAGAGAACGTACATCCGGCGCGGTTGTGGTGATACCGGGTAATGGAATTTTCCGGCAGGAGGTCATCGGGTTCCTACGTGTCCTGATCTGGGCCAAATCCATACCAGCGACCCCATTACCATCGTCCGAGATGGTCATCACGATGGCCGACCAGGAGTCGATTGCGAATTCCTGCGTAGCCAGGAGTCACGGTAGTCCGAGCGGGTGAAGATCTTGAGCGGCCATCCGTTCCGTTGCGGTAGAGCAGGGGCTCCGCGTCGTCGTCCACCCCGCCAGGGGCAGCCATAAAGCGCGGGTTGAAATCGTCCGTGTGGTCCTGGATATCGGATTCGTCCAGCCCTGGAAGGGCGATAGGCCCCGTATGTTCCGTACTTGTCTCGTGCTCCTGGGGGGGGGGACAGTAGGGCCTGAGAGGTGGGGAATCCAGGTGACAAGGTCGATGCTGACTGCATTATGTCACCCGTCGTATTCAACCGGTATGGTTTTATCGTTAACAGTTCGGACTGAATAAGGTCCGTGGGACTGGGCAGTTACTTCCTTGGGTTTAATTTGACCGAATTCTGGGGGAATTATGCGTAACGTTGTCCGTGCGGGGATGGCGGTCAACGAATACCAGATCTCCCGGGTGTAATTCAAGCGTGAACCTAACCTTTCGGTCAAAGGCGCCCTTATACCGTCGCGGTTCTTGCAAAGAACGGGTGTGGGCTTGCTGTAGGATGCCTGCCAAACGGTGCAGCGTATAAATTTTCATTTGGACTGCGTGTAGTACCCAGCCATATGCGGTTGGGGCTACTGGGCCCCGCCCCGTAGTAACCTCAGAGGTACACGGCGCAGGGGTACGACCCGACGGTTACGTTCCTGTTTCGCACAGGGCGTTCCTGGGCGTACGCCATATTATGTATTTTTCCAACGGACACAAGTGCACCTTACAGTGCACGTGTGCCCGGATCAGGGACTTACAGGCCGGATTGGTACGGACTGCCGGAATCCAGATCTCCCCCACGCGCCACGTGTACTCCTTTGGATACACGTAGGCGCGTGGAGCCAGGACGGCTTACAGTTCTGAGCCGATTGGGGCACAGTAGTGCCCCGGGGGCCATGTAGCCAGACCTGAGCTCCCATATCCAGATCTGCCACAAGTGCCAATGAGCGACCACCATTGCTGGAGGCGCCCATTACAGTACCGCCGGCCGACCCCTCGCGGGCGGCCCGCATAGCCAACCACCGACCACCCCTTACAGGGCGGCGGTGGGGGTGCTGCCTGTAGCTCTCTGAAAACCACGTGTACAGATTGCGTAGCCACACCACCCAGAGCGGTACTAGTGGCCTAATTTATGCAGTTTTTTAGTAGTGTAAGCAAAGGGGAGTATACTAGTATTTAAGGGGTTAGCTAATAGATATCCGACAACCAAAGAGTCAGCGAATACCCCCCCTTTGACCTTACAACTCTCTCAGCGCCTTGGCACCCTCCGGATACTGAGTCCCTAGTATCCGGTAGCGGTGAGGCGGGAGAGCGAAGTATTTCCTGTAGCTTCCAGGCTGGGAAGTACTGAAGCTGCTTCTCGCCACTCTGGCTCGCCCGTGAGGGTGAGTCGATGTGTCCGAGGTGGATCTCACTCGACCACGGCTGGCAACGGTCGTGGCGAAGGGGTCCGTGGAACGCTTCTCTGGATCACCCACCGGCCTGCCTTCCCTCTGGAGGAAAGGGAGGTCGGGTTGGGGCTCACGAGGCACGGCCACGGGTGTGGTCGTGCCGGGGGAAAGGGGTGTACAGGACGGACGGAAGGTAAAGGCGCACTACGAGTGGCGCGTATGGCTGATTAGGCGGTCGTAGCGTAGTGAGGGCGACGTCGAACCACGCTAGTGCTAACCGAACCGGCGTCTTCCTACTAGAGGAAGGTAGTCGAGAACGGCGCGAGGCGTGCTGTTCCAGGTTGAGTTGTAAGGTCAAAGGGGAGGTCTTCGCTGACTCTTTAGTTGTAGGATAGCTATTAGCTAACCCCTTAAATACTAGTATACATCCCTTTGCTTACACTACTAAATAACTACATAAATTAGGCCAATAGTACCGCCCTGGGTGGTGTGGCTACGCAATCTGTGTACGTGGTTTACAGAGAGCTACAGGCAGCACCCCCACCGCCGCCCTGTAAGGGGTGGTCGGGGGTTTGTTATGCGGGCCGCCCCGCGAGGGGTCGGCCGGCGGTACTGTAATGGGCGCCACCGACGATGGTGGTCGCTCATTAGCAGTTGTGTCAGATTCGGTTATGGGAGCTCAGGTCCGGCTGCACTTGCCCCTAGGACCCTAATGTGCCGCTCTGGGCTCCGCACTGTAAGCTGCTCTGGCTCCACGGGCGCACGTGTACCCAACGGGGTACACGTGAGTGCGGAGGAATCCAGATTCGAGCAGACCGTACCGATCTGGACTGTAAGTCCCCGATTGGGGCACTCGTGCACTGTAAGGTGCACGTGTGTCCGCGGAAATATATATAATATAGCGCCTTTTCAGAAACGTCCTTCACGGAGCAGGCACGTAACTGTCGGGTCATACCCTACGCCGTGCGCCTCTGAGGTAACCACGACGCGGGGCCCAGTAGCCCGGCCGCATATGGATGGGTACTACACGGGCCCCTCCTCAGGTGTGAGCGTTCCGCTCACAACCGGATGCAGTGCACATGGCCACGTAGACCCCTTGGGGCCTGCATGGCGCATGTACGGGCGCCGGCGTGTAGTGATAGTTGATCCTGCCTCGCACTGCATCGAGACGAGGCCTTCTCACTTGTAGCTGTAGTCTCCCCAGCATGGCTTCCATTTCCATACCTCACCCCAAGCTTAGTGTTCATCCCCGCCTCTGGATCCCAACCATCCTCCGTCCATACCCTTCTCAACTCCGACGCCCTGCCCGCATTCCTCAACATTCTTACCGTCCATCTACCACCGTTCCCGCGTAGACCCAGCTGTAGTACCCAGCCATGTGCGGCTGGGGCTACTGGGCCCCGCACCGTGGTAACCTCAGAGGTACACGGCGCAGGGGTACGACCCGACGGTTACG
>JAUBNZ010001511.1:0-11282 GCA_032355485.1 Bonnemaisonia californica | reverse complement strand
TTAATACAAAAAAGCGGGGAAATACATGAAAATGGCGGTCTAAATAAATCAACAATAAAACATGACACAAGAACAGGGGTGCAGAAGCACATTTTTTTTCATATGGATATTTCCAAAACATTCGCAAATTTTCCACGGGCATCAATGGGTGTACTTGCTTCAACTCGATTTTGGACCAGAAAGGACTTACCCGAGCGGGCTTGTCATTAAAATATCAAATATTCTGCACTGAAACCATGAACCCCCTGGCCCAATGGTATGTGATACACATTGCCAGTACAGGGGTTGTGGGTTCAATTCTCACTGCTACAACCAGCAAAGTTATATATTTCTAATTGTGCATTGCAAAAACTCTCCCTTCGGGGAGAGGTCAGGTTTGGGCAAGGGGGTGACACTTGGAGTTTTTTCTTTCCTGAAGTAATGCTTTGTTTCATTCTGTGGTTATATCCTCAGTAACATCATTAACTACAGCATCATTGACCCCTAAATCTGAATTGAATATGGGAGGAGCAACATCCCCCGCTTCATCCACTGCTTCTGCGTTAATAAGGAAATCAGAAAATTCTTCCTTGGAGCGAACCTCGATAACATCTTCGTTCTCGGTATTCTCGAAATCTGGATAATTCTTGACGGTAGATACCAATTGATCAATGACGGTTGTACCAATGCGATTTGGCAACGGAGTTGCAATTCGTCCGGCAAGACCAACAACTATTTCATTCTCAATCTATGTCGATGGTATACCCAGGATATGTCGCACGAGTGATGCCACAGTGGGAAAGGTCAGGGCTTGTTTCCCAAGCCACTCTAATCTTTCCAGAGACGTTGCTGTAGTTGGAAATCGAGCTCTACGATAGGCGGCCAGCTCCATCTTAACCATTTTCCTCATTCGTTCCTCCTCCGTCTCAGCGACATCCCCAAAGATATCATCGCTATTAGAGTCTTTATCGTTAGTCTCTTCGCTTTCGTCATCCGCTTCGGTATCGAATCCCGTTCCTGAGGCTGTTTCCATGTCTTTCTGGTTTCTGCCAATGATAAGAAGAGCAGGAATAACAACTTCCTCATCGTACTGTTTCACAATATTTTTCACCATTGCTGAATTTCCGTCGTGCAGAGGAAGCATTAGAGGTTTCAAAAATTTGTACTTCGGGTCGAGTACAACACTCAGGTAGTGATGGACGAATTTCACGTTTAAACCCAGGAACGACAGTAGCGGATCGATCATATTTCGCAGAGAATCCATCAAAGCCTCCGCAAGACGCTTCCTATAGAATGCAATCTGAGCTGTGAAGCTGATTGCCGAAGTGCTTATTTCGATAGTTTCGGATGCCATAGCTTCAAACTGCAAGTACAACTTACCAACACGAGTGACCGCATCACTCAAAAGCCAATCGCGATCAGGACTAAGGAAGACGGCTTTCATGAGGGGTTCCATCATACTCACAATCGTGCCTATTATTTCCCAATTGTTATTACTGGGAACCCTTTGGCGCAAGGCAATTGATTATTAATTAGAAAAGCAGAGTTCCACAACATCACGTTAAAGGAGCATCATAGACATCATCACGATGGAGGATGCAAATCGGGTTTTGACCGGAGTATGCATCTTCCTTTGTGTCTTTCCTCGTGCTAAACAAGATGAGAACCACGCATCTCGTCCATTTCCGCTCTTCTTAGTCCATCGTATACAAGCCTGAAGCTCGGAAATCGCTTTTGAACTTGAGATCTCGTCAAATTCTGATTCAACTGCACCTCTCAAAGCAGTGTTACAAGTTCCAGAAAGAATGTGAGCAAAACAGATACCATCAAAACACGTATCGAGACCCATTGCTCTGCAGTCAGTGATTTCCCGAACGATCTGCGGGCATGTTTTTAGATTACGTCCTCCATCTTTAACGCAAGCCGAGATCCTGTGAAGCAAATTGTGCTTTTCGAGCTCCGGTTTCAAAACGGATGCCAGATGAGCCCCTTTGGTAGAACTGCATTCAAGCATACGGAGATGCAGTTGATGTCTCTTAAACTTTTCGTCAATCCCATGGACAATTAGATCGAATATGTCCTCACAGCCTCGACTCATCCACAATTCAAAAGATAACGAAACAGAATCCATGCCTTCCAGCTTTGGTTGGACATACTTTTCGAAGCTTTCAGCCATGAAATCGGGAACATGATGTTCGTCAGAGTCCTGCGATTAGGCATCTTGACACGGGGATTGCTGAATTGCATATATCACCGGAAATACTGATTCTCAACCATGGAAAGAGGAAGCGCCGACTTAGCAATCATCAGAACGAGTTCACGGTTATGGGAACGCTGACTGACAGAATTTTCCGCATATTTCTCATGGGTCTGAAAGAAGTCTTGCATAAGAGCAGAACCATTTGCTTTCTTCTTCTTTGATTTTGTAACATCCACAATGCCCTTCTCAAGCAGACGCTTTTTCAAATTGATATGTGGAACTTTGTGGTGCTCTTCCACATGGCGACGAAGAGAACTGGAACCGCCGGCGCTGCGGTACTGGACGAATCCCTTCTTTTCCTTTTTATCCTTTGCATTCAGATTTTCCAACGAAGGCGAGCAGATTTGACAAACGAAGGTATTTCCATTCACAAGTTAGTAGAAGCTCCACCACGTGGCTTTACTGTTTTCAGCTCGAAAGCGCGTGAGACGGTTGATTATATCATCCGCAACAGTAGCGTCCTCTTCAGATAATGGTTGATTATCATCTGCTGGATTGCTCCCATCTGGGTTAATTAAGGGTGCGCTTTCGGGGAGCGGGCTTTGTTGCGTCGTAGAGCTGTCTGTTGGATTGGTCGCGGGAGCCGTTGGAAGCAAAGGGGAAGCGGTTTCGGGAGGATCAGAAACGGCATCGTTCGATAGACCCATGGGATTATCCGAATCGGTAGAGGGCTCGGAGAGTACCATTTTGGTGCAGGGGTTGAGAAATGATGATCGAGAGAGAGTCGAAAGAGGAGAACCTATTTGAGGGATTGAAGAGGAGGCCTCCCGGCGTTGACAACAAAGAGCCGTTCTTTTACAGGTCGAACGGCTAAATTTTTCGTGAATCTGCGGGACGAAAACATGATTTCAATATTACGTATTTTGTAATATTTCATATGGGCAAGGGTGCATGACTCATACTGAAGAAACAGTTACGAACATAGGTGCATGCATTAATTGCAAAACAGGTTCCGCGAACATGCCGCGAAACATGGTAAAGGTAGGTTAATATTTCAGTTTTGATTTGAAGTACATGACACAACCAAAAACGCAAAAAATAATTCGCGGAAATAAACGGTCATGCCACTAAAAAATCAATCGCCAAAATCCGGGCAAATACAGTGATCGAGATGCCCGCTTTCGCCAAATGTGACGGGCGAGGCATGGCTTGTGTCATGATGCATGTACCCATGACCAGCACAACAGATTCCCGTGAAGGGACATGCCCGCACAACCCTGGTTCGAACCCTGCAAATGGTATGGTCTTGGGTAATTGCTGTCATAAGGATGATTTGTACTGGAGGGTGAAATATGTGAGTGGGACAAAGTTCGATCCAATCTCCATGCATAGATCTTTTCAAAACTTGATTCTAGCGCACTACTAACTCTCTTAGAGTACGAAGAAAAACTAAATGTTACTTCCTGAAATCAGGTACGGCAATGGATGCATATCATCAAAGTTTATATTTTTCCACATTACGCAAATTATACTGGGTAATTTAGTGTGGGAATTGGGAAACGAAGGCAAAATAGAGGATACGCGTCCTGCAAACGTCTTAATAGACCAAATATTAAGCGAAAATGTTTATAGGAAATGTACTAGTAGTTTTCTGCAGCCTATGTAGGCCAAATTTCCAGATGCAAGGCCGGTTCGAATTATGTCGGGACAGCCTGCTCCTTCTCCCGATCGAAAAAATTGGACAGCCTGTCATAATTTCTTCCACAGATTCCCAAACCTTTATTCTTAACTAAGTGTAAGAATTCGAAAAGAAGTGCAAAATAGAGGCTACGTGCCCTATGAACTCTTTAACAGACCGAACATATAGCAAAAAAATTAAAGAGCCATGTACTAGTACTTATCGTAATCCTATGTAGGACTAATTATCAGATGCGTGACCGGGTCGAATTATGTCAGGACAGCCTGCCCCTCACTCTGGTTCGAAGTCCTCATTCAGCCTTTGCCTTCTATTATCTCTGAACAACGCCTGCGCCTGCACGCGCCGACCACGAGTCTGCCCAGCTATATCTTCCAGACGGGCTGTGACTCCACAGTATAATGTGGCGTCACGCTCACGAAATGGATTGTACGAAATATGGGCGTTTGTCAAGCTTAGACACATCCTGAAGAATAGGTCATAGTTGGCCGCAGTCCAGCGATACGTATGAGATATTATCCCCCATAACGTACACATGCGGCCAAATTAATTCTCCACAATGATCCTGTCACTCGAAACATCCTTGTTGTATTGCTTGTCCTCATCTGACAGTGAAAAGTTGGCAGTTTTTCTTAGAATGGATGACACGACCAGTCTCAGCCGCACATGTTTTGTATCCTTTGTCAGCAAGATTCCTTAGTACCCTGCATGGCGCTTCGAAAGTAATCCATCATCTTCCAACTCACCCAATTCAATTTCTGTCGCATTTTTGTGATATTAAATATTCTTATAGAACATATCAATGCCTGTTACGGCTCCAGGGTGATTTTTTAGTATATCCCACGGCCATTTCACGCGGATTGACAGTTAATTCCGTTTTGAAGCGGTATAACCTGTGCTTGCCGCTGAAATATGACTTCCCCTCCTGGATGTTACCTGAAGAACGGTTGCTCTGTTTCAATGTGACATCTGTAGCATATCGACAGAAAGGGAACTTTCGGAACACTCTCCCGCTTCGCTGCATAGTATGCATGGGATGTTTCCGGTTAATATTTTCCACACAATACATCACAATATTTGGGCAGATGACTTTGATGAAACCCATTATCAGCCTCTCAAAAGACGGCCCATTGATTTTGAACATTATACCCAGAAAAGTCCAATTACCTGCATACTTCAGAACTGTAAGCGTCATGAAAAAGACATATTTCGATTTTCTGCCCTTTCCAACGCTCCACTGGGACTAGACATGATCGTTCACTTTGCACCACACACCTGCAAACTCGGATGGAGTGAAGTTTGTCATGTCAACTATGACACTTGCACCCTCGTTGTCGTAGAAACTGTCCATAATCGGACCATCTGATTCGTATTCCTCTGAAACGTCACTGTAATTGGTTGTTAGAGCAAAGCCATTGATTCGGAGCCTATGACTCTCTGCAGCTCGAGATAGTAGACCTAGAGCGCTGAATGTGCGTTTCGGATGGAGTGGCTCCATGTTGAGAGATGGTGTGGGTACTGTCCAAAAGGAATCGAGAGAAATACAGGGCGGGGATGGCTTTTATTCACAATGCTTTCAGATTTAAGCAAAACGGTGATATATGCGTATAATGAACTCTTTTCTTGCTTTACTAGGTATTTGGGTAATGACCCGATCTTTCCGCATAAACTTGGTCATTGTATATTGACAAAGTAAATATGCATGAAACACATCTTTGATAAATTAACTAATGTTTTACTATTAAATTGAGTACTCCGGTTTGATACTCTGTATTTGCGTAAAAAAACTAGTATTTGCTATAAAGGTCTAAAGGAACTAGCCTCATCCCGGTGCTACCCCCTTCCCTCGGAATGTCCCTCCCCCTCTCGCTGTTACTAACTTTCTACTTTCCGAACGGACTTTTTGTACGACAGTAGTATCCATCCTCAAGTCCATGAATAGTAGAGCAATTGAAGTGCTAACCAATGCTGGGGGTTCTACGTATTATTAAATAATTGCCCACCTCTCGGTTTCTATCAAATGAGCCAGTGCTTTGAAATGTCCTATCATAACTGGCGGGTGATCTGTTAGATTAAATTAGTAACCATGTCCCATGGTGCACCAGAGGAAGGCCTTATAAACTGCTAAAAAAAGAGGGTGCGTTATGAATATGCGCGCACTGTACACTCGCACAGCCAGTAGCCCCACAACTTCCACCAGTACAGTAGCGCCAACTACTGTAATGTAAATACTATAATTTGCATATTTCCAGCAGGGGAAGAACACCCGTAGAGTATGCGATGATCGCAATGTGATCGGGTGCATAATAAGATCTGTGTATCCACGTACTGTATCTAATTGGCACGCGTGACCAAGAACTGCGGTCTGCGCCTCCTCTCCTTTTCTGTGTGATGTCCTTCACACGCACAGCCCGTCCGCCTGACGTTTATCCTCGCGTCGTCACACAACTAACTTTTCTCCTGCTAATCGGGCGCATTGTTTCGAAACCGACATCCCACGCCTGTAGCAAGCGCTGCCCTCCAGCATATTTTGTCTGCAATGCCGCCATCCTTCATATGTGAGCACCGCATACTGGGCAGAGGTAACGAACGCTGCCTGACGTTTTCGGCCTGACGTTTCCATCTATTGGTTTTTGCAGGCTGCGTTGTGCGGTGTTGTGCGACGTCGTGCGGTGTTGTGCAGCGATGTGTGTTGTTTGTGCTCATGTTTGTTTGTGTTTGCTTGTGTTAGCCCACTTCTCCAGGGAGCATCCGCGTTAACCAGCTGGAAATGCGACACTACGAGAGAGGGGCGGCTTGGAAATGAAAGCCGATGTACATTTATCTATAGACGTGACGGGTCTTTGCAGCTGAATAAGTCATAGATAGATCGAGTGTGTTTATTAGTTTTGTCAAGTTGGATGTTATTGTTAAGCGGTAGAACAAGAGGCAAGTTTGAAGATTGAACGGTTCAACAGTTGGAGCTCGAACGGTTAAAAGTTCCATTAAGTAGAAGCGGCGACAGCCATACGTCGCTTGGTGGGGGCCGGCGTTGCATGTGCAACGGCCATTGTTAGGCAGTTTTAGGCAAGTTAGGAGACCCGGGCAAATTAGCGACGCCGAGAGCCAGAAGATGAATAGGACGCTCGACCAGAACGATAGTAGCCGCTGCCGGTTGTTTGCGTACTGCCGGCGGAATGCGTTGGGCGCGGGGCCAGGCCGATGTCTGAAACGGCGGTGGGCAGGTTGCACATTGGCGGGACTTCCATGTAGTGGTCGGAGGCGGGGGTGTACGTTGGTCGGTAGTTAACGGGGCGTGCCTGGGCGTTGGCAGGCGTGTACGGCGATTGGCGCGACATGGCTGTTGGTTGGGGAACGGTGGGGCGTGTGTGAGAGTGTGATGGTTCGAGCAGATGGATGCGTGAGCTGTGTGTGTGGATGCAAGGATGTGATGGTGGAGGCGGCTGTGGATGCACAGCGGTTGGCTATATATAGGGCAACGGGCGGTGCAGCGGAAGGCAGAGAGAATACACTGGGAAGCATGCGCTGGACGGGTGGTAATTCGCACACGACATGCCCAATTAGAGCGGAATTGGGCGTGAGAGAGATGAGGCGCGAGAGGAAGCGGGGCATTGCGGAATGCACGCCATGGTGGAGAGCGTCCTTGTGATTGGTGCACTAGCGGATCACATAGGCGTGCGAGTTGGCGTCGCTGCGGGTGGTATCGTCATCGGGAATGGCAAGATGCGGACGCGTTCCAACAAAACAGGTTGAGGAATTTGCTACGAAGGCAATGAGGTGCTGTGCAAACATCGCTGGACAAGAGCACACGGGTAACAGCAAAAACTGGAAATAGCTGCATTTCGCGTTTCAAAAAGACACCTCTTGTTTGAAGTCATATTATGTTTGTGTCGCTGGTAGAACAACTGCTGTAATTAGCGTTGTTTAGTGCTATTACTATACCCCGAAATAAAATAAAATAAAATAAACTAAATAAATATTTGAATCAATGTGTTGTGCGTATACTACAGTATAATATAGCTCCAACAGTGAAGGTTGGGCCAAAAGGCATCCAAAGCGGCACTTCTGATCTCTTTGCCTGCCAGCGATGTCTGCGACCTCAGATGGGCGGGCGGTCGGTGACAGCGAATTATCCAGCGGGGTAGAGGTGTAACTGGGCCCGCTAAATACGACACGTGGAAAACTGTGAGTGTAAGTTGACTGTAAGTCTCTACTGTAATGTTACTACACGTGCCTCCCTCATACACGTACTATACTTTTCAAGTGGACGTTGGTTCTGACAACATGCCCACGTGGCAATGTTGACTGCTCTGGTGTTTGGTGTTGACTACTTTATTAGTGTGGGTTTTGGAGTGCTACTTAGGCTGGAAGGTGAATTGTCTTTTTTGGACTTACTTTTTGGCCAATAGAGTAACAAGGTGTATTTGTAGTACCCAAAGGGGGATTATTTGTTTTTCTCCAGACCTGGTTTTACAGCGGAGTTTAGGTACTGATTGCAGGTCCTTTTATTTGGTTGTTCGTTGTTGTTTTTTCTTCAGGCTCGAGACTCTAGAGTCTCGGTCGCCTTTTATAGAAAAGTACAATCTAAAAAACTAGTCTAGTGGTGGTATATTCGTAGGTTCTAGAAACGTTGTATTATAATGGAAAAATACATATTTCTTCAGAACCCTACTTCCACCTACGTAGACTCTAAGAGTAATATTCATGACCACAAATTGTCCCTATGGCTTGCACATATTTCATGGCTACTGTAGAGCCAGATGGTTCGAAATAATTAGCCGAATATTTTAGACAAGGTGTAAAAGATATTTTACTTAACTTACACGGTTACACGTGCTAGTTTAGTGGCCAATCGTCACAACTCCTCCCTCTTTGAGAACAAATTAGTCTCGAATTGGGGTTATTTTCTTAGTTTCACATAACCAGTAAACTCCAATGCTCAGGAAAACCCTGTGGGAAAAACTCTGAGCTTGGAAAAGGAGTAATATCACTAATGATAATTTGCTAAAACATTGGTTCCTTGAATTAAGTGGATATCCCGCCATGTGCTCTCCACACGTGACTGACATAAAAAGCTGAAAATGTACTGCAATTTTCCATGGTATATTCGATGGGATAAATGTTTCTCAATTCTGAAGGAACTAATTTTTGCATAGTAAGATAACGGAGTGAAAGCTGTTTGATTCAGAGGATCGGGTATATGCTCCTTTAATAGAGAAACATGAAATGTAGGATGCATATTCCTATACATTTCTGGAAGTTCAAGCTTAAAAGCACTTCCTTCTGCCAAATTTCCAATCACTTTGAATGGGCCAATGATTTTGGTCCTAACTTCTTAATAAGGCCTCTTTTGATTGGAAGATTCTTTGTTGAGAGCATGATGGAACCTTCAACACTAAACGTAGATATCCTTCTTTTCTCATTGACATTGTCTGCATCTTTAACATTAGATAGCTCAATAGAGATCTTAGTTGCTCCAGTGGCTGATTGCATTTCACTAAGGAATTCTTGCGTAGCTATATTTGAAGATTCATCTGATAATAGAATATCTGATATAGATAATGGAAGTTGTCCGTACTCAAAAAAGAATGCTGTTTGAAGTGTTGCATCACTTTCATGATTATTGTAAGCAAATTCTAACCCTGGTAGAAATTTTCTCCAATTTCGTTGCGTATAGCTTAGATAAAATCTAATCATTTCTTGCAATGTACGAAACATTCGTTCCGATTGTCCATCTGCTTCTGTATGAAACGCTGTGGATAGATTTTGCTTAATTTGAAGTAATTTCATTAACTCTTTCCAAACTGTGCCAGTAAATCTAGCATCCCTATCGGAGATTATCTTTCTAGGGAGACCATGATGTTTATATACATCAGTATAGAATACTTCAGCAATATTTTTTGCGTCGGTATAGGATTCTAACGGAATGAAGTGTGTACGCTTCGAAAGATTATCAACTACTACCATTATTCCAGTCTTCCCTTCATTAGTTTTAGGTAATTCAAACATAAAATCAATTGAAAGTACTTCCCATTTCTTCTCAGGAGGTGGAAATGGTTGGAGTTTTCCAGCTTTAGCCAGTGTAGAATATTTAGCTTCCTGGTATTTCTGAAATGAGGCTACATACTTATGAATGTCTACCTGCATGCTTGGCCAGTAAAAATACATTTGTATTAGTAAAAAGGTTTTGTTTATTCCTCTATGAACTCCTAGAATGGCTTCATGATGGTCACTTCGAACCTCATTACGTGTTTTTCCTCTAAGAAAACACAATCTATTCTCAAAGTAAAGTCATTTCCCTTTTTTCGTAAATGGTTCTTTAGGGTTTGCATATTCAAATTTAAAATTGATGTCTTCCTGATATTCCATATGTAGTTTATTTAGACTTTCTTGTGATAACTGTAATGTCGTTAGGGACATCAGTTTCTTAATATATTCTATGGTTCTTTTACTTTTTTCAGGGTTTTTACGAGATAACGCATCAGGGACAACGTTAGATCTTCCTTTGATATAGTTTATACTATAATCAAACTCTTGCATGAATTCAACACATCTAGCTTGTCTTCTAGATAACGTTTTCTGCATTTCTAGGTATTTCAGAGGATGGTGATCAGTGTTGATAATAAAATTTGATCCATGTAAACAAGGTCTCCAAGCTTGTAATGCATAAAAATTGCAAGATGTTCCCTTTCGTGGGTTCTGTACCCTTTTTCTGCTGGATTTAACTTCCTAGAAGCATCTGCAATCGGTCGTTGAATTCTTCCATCTTTTTGGGTTAATATTCCACCAGTGCCTGTTTCTGATGCATCTGTAGTGAATTCATATGGTAATGATGGGTCTGAGCATATCAGAATTGGTGCGTCTGTTAAGAGCTTCTGAAGTAATTTGAAGGCTCTATTATGTATACTTTCCCCTTACGAAAGGTTTTCCTTTCTTGGTTAGGTCTGTGATAGGAGCTGCTATTGTAGCAAAATCCTTTATAAACCGTCTGTAGTAGTTACATAAT
The DNA here is from genome assembly GCA_032355485.1 of Bonnemaisonia californica. Taxonomy (NCBI): domain Eukaryota; phylum Rhodophyta; class Florideophyceae; order Bonnemaisoniales; family Bonnemaisoniaceae; genus Bonnemaisonia; species Bonnemaisonia californica. The sequence goes on along the minus strand of JAUBNZ010001511.1, from coordinate 401 downwards.
CCCATAAAACTTTGTACCTATTTAACGTTCTTTGGAACTTCCCAAGCCAGAACTGCTTCAATCTTTTCTGGATCAACTTTAATTCCATTGGAACTTATAACGTTTCCAAGGTAATTGAAGGACAAATCGCCAATTGTCCCTGAATAACGTCGGCGGACGTGGGGAAGGGTCGGGAAAGGTACCGATACCTAGTGAGTCCGCCAAAACTCTCGGATGCCGGCTGGAATATGAGGAACACTTGTGCCATACCAGGGGTCGCGCACAGCAATGCAATTTTTAGTTTTAGCTACGTTAGTTATGATAAGACACTAACGTCGACCACGAGTAGAATTTAGTCACTTGGGACCACAAGGGCCAAGTGACCCCCGCAGGACCAGTTGAGGTCCTGTAAGATATAGTAC
>JAUBNZ010001510.1:0-11283 GCA_032355485.1 Bonnemaisonia californica | reverse complement strand
ACTACCGCGTCAGGCCCATGCCGCCGACGGGCCCAGCGCCGCTGAGCCGGGCGCCGCCGCCGACCCCAGTGCCGCCGACCCCAGTGCCGCCGACCCCAGTGCCGCCGACCTCAGTGCCGCCGCCTATCCGCAGCACCAAGGCCGGCCCGATGATGCCAAATGACGCGAAGGCAGCGCGCTCCCACGGGCTGCGCGCTCCCACGGAGCAGCGAGTAGGACGCAGATTATGTATAGCTCACGTCGCCCAGTCGCTACATTTGACTGTCCACCATATTTTTCTAATTTCGGTCGCATGGGACACCAACACGTGCACCATCCGTGCATGTCGCATGTCGCATGTGCGTTATATGTACAACAGACGCACCGCTTAAAGCAGAAAACGAAGCGCTTAAAAATTTGGTCTCTTTGTATAGTAACATATACCCCTTACCGCTTTTAAGAACTCACTGTGCCTGCTGCTCTTGCCAAACACACCGTTTCTCTCAGTCCATGTCGTCACTACTTGTCCATCAGTAATTACATTCTTCGTCCTTCATTATCCGCGATATACCCAAGCTACACTCTAACATGCCGGCAGACAAGGGGCACCACATGCACAATTTTCAATCAACCGTGTTTAACTTAATACCGTTGTTTTCCGACATAAACGAACCAAGATTCAATACACAGCCCCATTACACAATCCAACAACCGCTCTAAGCTACTGCCCCCCACCGTCCGTCTGCATTGGCACAAATACCGTCGCACCATTGGCAGCACTAACAAGTCCGTGGCCAACACTGGAACCCGCTGGCGTCGTCGCAGTACTGCGCACTGCAGGTATCGACTCAGTATGTCGCAGATGTGGAACGCCAGCTGCAGGATTTGGTAAAGAGCCCATCGTTTGCGCTGCGAGCGTCCTCGCCTGTACCTGCCCTGTAGTCCGCATCATAGCTGCCTCCACTCTGTCCGCAAATACCTGCTGCCGCTGCTTCTCCAATCTAGAGCGCTCCACCCGAACATGCTGCTCCAAATCCTCGAATTCCTTCAGCTTCATGTCCACCAATCTCATCTTCGTCTCCACAACCACAGCGAATTCGCGCTCAATCTCGCGCATTTCAGCATCAGCCAGTTTCTTCGCCCTGGCTACAGCAGCCGCAAGACCAACCGCCGCTGCGGCTTCCACTGCAGCCTGATCAAGATCATTGTTGCGGAGCGATTGAAGTTTCGATATTTCAATACCATTTTGTCCCCCTTGCGCACTGGTGTTGTTTTGGCTGCTCATGCCGTTCGCACCCTCTCCCTGTGAATTTGACTGTAACATGGCCTTGGCAAGACTACTTTGTTTGTCCTGACCGGCAGGAACAGATGATGTTTCCTGCATAATCTTACTAAGCGCAGCTTGGGCCGCAGCAGCTGCCACCTCTGGAGATACAGAGGACGCCAAGAACGCAACCTGTGCCATGACTGGATTCGCAGTATCAGCAAAGGGAAGGAGCGGCCCCGCAAACTTATGCTTCCCGGATGCGATGGCATCCTCTGCCCGATCGTCACCATCCAAGCCCTCCTCCCCTGGTTCCCACTTACCGAATTGATCGTCAAGGAATGAGTCCTCAATGGGCATACGAAGGAACTGCAATACGCACTGTTCGTTGGTCTTCGTCCCGACGTGTTCCGCCACAGAATTCCAGTCATCACCAAACTTTTCCAGTCCTTCCAGTAATAAAAGCGCCTCCGCTTCACTCCATACGCTACCATCATAAGCTTCAGAACTGGTCATCGTCGTGAGCTGTTCGAAGTCTCGAGCAGACAGTCCCTCTGGATACATTCCGTTTGCAAAGCAAGACGGGCATAGCTCAATGTCTGCCTTACCCACACAGTGATATCTCATACGAGAGCAGTCCTTGCTGCACGCATCGCACTCGTACTTTGTGGCTGCAGCCATCGCATAAAGCTCCCGGCGTGAAAGCATTGCAGGCTCTTGCTTGCCCTTCTTCTCCTTCGCTGCCATGACTGCTTTCTGCAACGTAACCGGCGCATTTTCTCGCTTCGGCGGCCTCGGTTCATCGAAGAACAGTAACCTAGGAACTCCGGACGCTGATGCATGGACAGCTCCATCCAAATTCACCGGCCTGGGTTTGCTTGATCTGGAGCTCAATCCTGAACCAAGATGTGCCCGGCTGTCCGGTTCAACACCATAGTTTATCAGACCCCAATGCTCTAGGAAGCCATGAACACGCAGAATCGCGCAGACGTCCCCTGCTAAGTGCCTGCGAGCTGCTGTGGCAGTCAAGTACTTCTCTGGATTTTGTCTCCACACATCGATCATAAAGTCTCTGTATTTCTTGAAGACCAGAGGCGTTTTCGACTGGGCGCGGTTGTTGAAGAACTCAGAGAGTGATCTCTTCTCAATATCATGGATTGCGTCTGTACGGAACCACCTCGCATGAGCGGGCACTCTTACAGAAACTGTTGGTAATGCTTCGACGACATCGGCTCCCGATATTGGAGCATTAGCACTGTCTCCGGCCAACATCTTTTCGGAAACAGCCATTACTCTTCCATTGCCCGCATCTATTTCCATATCGCTGCCCTTCTCCACCCGTGGCTTCCTACCATCTTCGCCAATGTCCCCGTTACCTTCAGCGAGAGTCATTTCCTCGTCTGAGGCAGAACGAGACAACATGCTTTGCTCCGCCCCCGAGTTGGCATGTTCTGCGCCTTCCTGAGAGATATTTCGTATCCGAGGAACCTCTCCCTCTGGAATTGGAACAGCATCATCCACCAAGGTGACTCCTGGCATTCGAATTTGACGCCTCTCTTTCTTTTTGCTCTTTCTCCTACTGAAGGGCCTCTTTTGTTCTTGGCCGGTTTCTTCAACCGCAGGGTTAGCGGCAGTCTCTTTCCCAGTAGTGCTGTCTGCGAGCTTTGGTGCCGGTGCACTTTTCAGGGAAGGTAGCTTTCTTTCCTTTTTGTCAAGATTTTTACCCTCTTCGTTAGCAGCCTCACGTGGGACACTTGGGAGTTTCGACTTTACACTTGAAGCCTCATCGACATCCGAGTCTTTGATCGTTTCCTTTGCTGCCACATTTGTGATACGATTTTCAGAAGGCCTCTCATCCACGGCTCTTCCAAGTTTGACACGGATTTTCAGACCGGCTCCACCCTTTGAATCCGAGCTGACTTCACTCTTGTCGAGATTTAACACCTCCCTCCTACGATCGCGAGGTCTATCCCTCGTGCGGTCCTTGGTACGATCCTTGGTACGGTCTTTGGTACGTTCCTTGCTCCTTTCCTTGGGTTTATGGTAGGGGGGTTTGAGGCATAGTCGAAGTTTTACACTGGGCGATGCACCTTCTCCTTCACCTCTACCCCGTTCCTCGTCACTTAGACGGGGCTTCTTGCGTGAAGGTGGTTGGTGATAGTGACTGAGAGTCCCCCTCCCTTCATTTGCACCATCGCGATTTCTTCTGTCTTTATGAGATGAGTCAGGATTCCGCCTTGGTTTCCTGATGGTCTCTTCATCAGAATCATCCGAAGATTCTACAATTTTATGCTTTTCCCTTCGTGGTGGATTGTCCTTCCGCAACTCGCCGTCAGAAGCAGAACCTGCGGAAGCTTTTAGAGAGGAGGTCGCCCGTCTGCGCTTCTTCGAAATCTTTTCTGAGTCAGACTTCGCGGATTTCTCCTTGACAATGGCGGTTGGCAGTTCCGCTCGAGGAGCAGGAATTACTTTCATTCGTACTTCATCTGGAATTTCGTAGTCAGCTTCGTTCATCCACTCATTGAACATTTCAGTATCTTGCAACCAACGAATTTGGACATGCCAAGGGCCGTTTTGTTCATCTGCAGGTTCTAGATCGCCGTCGACATCTGAGTGTGCAATCCAGGAGTCATAAGAGTCAGGATGATACCACCAGTGCACTAATGCGAAGGGATCCCGAATTTCGAGAGCTCGGCAATAATCAGTGCCATCTGTCTCTGCAACTGTAGTACCGGGTGGATCCGGATAGACTATATGCGTAGCAGCTGAGGCAGAGGACACAGTGACACCGCGCTTTTGGATTATCGCGCGCAGTGCTGGTTGCACAGATGTCGGCACTGTTCGTGCAATAAAGACTTTGACCATAGGTATGAGCCCAGCAATTTTGAGGTTCTTTTCAATCCTCACCAAAAGGTCCAAGTAGAAGGAGCGTTTGTCAATGTTCGAAAACTCAAGTCGGCGCAATCCATGCAGGGCCTTGAAGTTTAAGCAAGCGCACAGCATGATATCAAGTCCACCTGCAGGTTTATAATCCATAAATAACTTGTGAGGAAACTTGGTAACAATGCGAGTATCAGGATTAGCATCCTTACCGAGCGCTGACTCAATAAACTGGCGCAAATTACCCGTTAGCAAAGAAAGCGATCGCGGAGTGACGTCAATGGAATGGAATCCAAGCTCGTCCTCGGGGCGAGCATGGATCGCAGCAGAGATATCTGCGAATCTCTTGTGCATCTGTGCCTCATCGTACTCGCGAACGTTAACAGATGCGGACTTCGAACGCACGGTTTGAGCCCCCGACTTGGAGTTGGATGCAGTCATGGCTGGGCTAAGAAGTTCGGTACACTAGGATTTGTGCTAATGATCGTGCCCCTTGTTTGGTCCTAAATGGCCTAAAGCAGGGAGATGGCAATGCTTGATGTTTCCGCAGAGCGCAGAGCGCAGAGCGCAGAGCGCAAAGCGCAAAGCGCAGAACGCAGAGACGCGTCCGCCAGCGCAGGAGGCGAGTCGCGGTGCAGGACGCGCCTGACGCTGAACTGGCGGAGCGGTTGAAAGAGCTGTAGGTAGAATATGAGATTGCCGGCGCGCGGTTTGACCGCAGTGCAAAGCGGGAGGCAAGCGTACGAGTCGGGAGGAAGTGTTGGACAGAGCGTTACGCGCCAAAGCATGCCCAGCGCAGCGCGCAGCTCTGCCGCCCGTCCCGCGTATTTTTTCGAGTCTAAAACCCAACAACTCGAAACCCGATCGGGTGCACACGCCCCGTTTTGAAACGTCGGCCCCTCAACTATTGTGCAAAATTGCCCAACCGCTGCTTTCACAGTTCTGTGGGTCCACTCAGAGAATAGGACCCAATCATGACTGGCTGGCACAACCATCGTACTACCAAAGTGTACTGTAGATAGATGCACCCATTGCATCGCCGCCTGGCGCAGTAAGCGTATCTATAGTGCCATCCGATAATCCCTTATCATTTGGATTCTGTTTAGGCTTTTGCCATTTTTTCCTATTTTCAACCTGATTACATTTTTAATTCGTTTGGAAAGCAAGTCGCCATCTAACCTAATAATATAGTAATTTTATTGCACAATTTTCGCTTTGGGTGGATTAATCCCCAGCACATATCATACTACCTGCTGGCCTTCGGTAAGATACAATAAGAAACGGGAGAAACCCTTATCTAGAGGACCGGAACACGTCAGAGCCTCTGATGTGAATGAAATGAAACATCGCCAATCCATTGCATTCCGTCCACTTCTTGACACACCTGCTGTTGTGAAAACCGACCTTGCTGAAGCCGCCAAGGAGATATGCCCATTTTCTGTTCCCACCAGCGTCAAATCCCAGCATTCGCTTTCTCAGGTGGAGGTCTTAGTGTTCTAAACCCCAGCAGGCGTCTACTACCGAACCTAAGAAAGCTTCAGCGATCCTTCACCTGCACATCTAATAATATCAGTCCTGGCACCCCCGCCATGACGATCGCTCCAATTACGTTTGTAACTGGCAATCAGAACAAGCTACGAGAGGTATCCCAAATCTTGGCATCTCATCCGGATGCCAAATCCTCGTTAACAATAGTTGCCAAGAAACTGGATCTGCCAGAGTTACAAGGTGAGCCTGACGACATTGCAAAACAAAAATGTCTACTTGCAGCACAACAAGTCCAGGGCCCAGTAGTACGTGCCTATACTTTCTTCTACTTCCTCTCTCTCTCTCTCTCTCTAGAACCGCAACCCTCGTCCCCATAATTCTCGCGCAGTCCCACTGACACTTCATAAGCATTCAAAATCACGCTTTTACCCCTGATTGGAAACTAGCTCGTCGAGGATACCTGTCTCTGCTTCAATGCTCTCGAAGGCTTACCAGGTCCGTATATCAAATGGTTCCTGGAGAAGCTTGGTCACGAAGGTCTCAACAAGATGCTGGTCGGTTTCGAAGATAAGACCGCATACGCTCTATGCACCTTTGGCTACTCCAGCGGTGCTCCAGATGAAGAGCCTGTCGTTTTCTCTGGACGTACACCGGGCCGCATTGTAGCTGCTCGCACTCTTGGTGACGGTCCTGCTTTTGGGTGGGATCCTATTTTTGAGCCCGACGGGTTTACCCAAACGTTTGCAGAAATGGACAAGGCCGTCAAGAATTCTATTTCCCATCGATCGAAAGCTCTCGCTTTCGTCAAGGCACATTTGGAGTCCAAACTGGTGCAGCGCGAAAAAACCGGTTAATTTCATATCACCTGCATAAGTGGGAAGAGCTGAGGAATTAATGGTTTGCTCAGATGTTTAGAGACAACGATTGTTACTGCCCCTTACATAGCGCTATCTGGTTTGTTCGTCTGCAAAGGGCGGTCATAAGAAGCTGCTGCGCGCAAAGTTAATGATAGGATGAATATCTTGGGTAGCAGCTGACCCTGATGCAAAAGTAACTGGGCCTGGTGAATGGTCAAATACAAATTTTTCGTTCTCAAAGCCAAGCAAGGCGCGTTCCTCCTCGCTATCCTGGACAGCGGCTGTGGTGACAGTCTTTCCCACACCTGCAGACCGCAAAGTGGAATTACTGGCAATTCTTGCTCGTTCCAGCTCCGCTTCAAGACGAGTCTGTACGGTGACAACCTGTGCTGATTTGGCTGCGTCAGACTTGTTGCAGAAAACAAGCAGTGGGGTGGCATTCTTCGCAACGATAGGATCTGTTAAAATATCAAAAAGCAGTTCCGCATCCTTCCTGGCCTGTGCTGTAAATCTCTGGGCGTCAATTACGAAAACAATGCACTTTGCCATGTTGAGATAGTCGGACAAGTTATGACGCAAGCGCGGATGGCCTGGGAAGTCTATCCAGCGAATTGGCTGCGCAGATTGCGAAGAGCCGAAGGGAGCAAAGACAGCCTCGTTGATTTGCATAGAAGGGACAGTGCCATACTTTGGGAGAGTGCCGTATCGCAATGCTTTGAAAAGAGCAGTCTTTCCGACGGCAGGAGAGTCACTTTCACCGGATATGCCCAGAATTAAGACAGCATTGCGAGTATCACGGCGAGTGGTTAGGACGGTAAGGACATAGCTGAGGATGGAGAGGAGAAGGAGGATGGCTGTTATGATGAGTGCATCTTCAAGAGAAGTTATTGGTGGCGGCTTGAAGCCCGACGCAGACATTTTCATTGCAATAAGTGTGGCAGCATTGGAAACTGGGAGACGTAATGGACCCAATTTCTCCTGGAAGACCATTATTTTTCTGTCAAGGGTGTTGTGTGCTGCAGCGCATGAAAAAGCTTACGATCCACGGGCGAGAGATCTGATCAGTGGAGTTCACCTTTTCTGAGAGTGCGTTCTGTTTGGTTGCTTCCCACCGAATGGGGTGACTTAAAATGAACAACTCTCTGTTCGAGGGATCGAAAGCTGCGATTGTGTAGGTTCGTTGCAATGCAATGGGCGTCAGCGTCTTCAGAGGGGTGTTCGAGTGATGGCCAGTCAATATGTCAAAAACTGGTGGCGACCAGCAATGGTGGCCTCTTTTCAGTTTGGCACATGGTATACCACGTTGTCTATACCTTGGCAACAATGTTGCTCAATTATGGTCTTTCCAACCATGCGAACACATTGCACACCACGTGTAATAGCACATGTGTAATAGCACATGTGTAGTAGCACTTGTGTAATTGCACACGGCTAAATTGCACACGGCTAAATTGCACACGTGTAATTGCACATGTAAAATTTCATATGTGTAATTGCACACCGCTAAATTGCACACGGCAAAATTGCACAAGGCTAATTTCACACCTGTAATTTACAGTTTACCATACACGTACACTACTTGTAAAAACCGTGTGATCGAAGTTTATGTGATACCAATATTTTTAACACGCAATTTGTCAGTCGAGGACCATCAGAACCTACCTATTTCGCAGATTTACTCAAGCCCATAAATTTGCACATTGGAGAAGCATTGGTGAAACGCACATCGTTGGAAAGCTCTGAAGGAGCTGCGTTCAGAGATGTAGCACATTCCGCGAGCCACTTGATGGCTGCTGAGAAGCATCCGGATGAATTTGGCCCAATTTGGCGCGATGTACGTTGATAAAAAATATTGCCAAATCCCGATTCAATCATTAAGAGCCTCCTACTCCACTCTCAGCACTCCTCCCGATCCGCTCCAATATGTCCGGGAAGCACCCAGTGCATCTCAAGCGCGCATCTCTGCCGCTACAGCATAGTATGAATGTTTACGTGGACTCTTGAAGCTGACGCAGAAGCTTTTAGGACGATCCCCTTCTTTAGAGCAGTCCTCGTCGACGATATCTTGCTTTTGATGCTGGACTCAGTTGGAAAGTCGGCTGGAAAATTACCGGCTTCGATGGCCAGAAACGAAATTAGGGACGCTCTAGCATTTCGTGGCATCAGCGGTGGGTCGATTTGTAACAGAGCATTAAGCCCGTTCGCGAACCCCTCGGACATCTATGTTTTCCCCCGTGTTTGACTGGAAACCCCGCCCTTCGCTATTGCCTTACTTTTCCTTGTCAGTGCAGATATATATGCTGTAATTGATTGTTCACTAGGTAGCTCATATCTGGTTGGATGCCTACCTTAGAGTACTTCTCGAAATCTTCTGGCATTCCAATTCTTACCTTTATTGTGCTCCCCAACTGAGAACATTTCTTCGATATCCTTCTTGAACACAACTATAAATGAGTTTCCGAGAGTCTTTCCATACACTAGTCTCCTTGCCAAACTATTATGTAATGAATGCGCCTCTGAAACGCCTCGACAAATTTTAACCGCTATAAGAGCAGGTTTGACCGGTTTTGTGGAGTATATGGGACTTTCTTGTCGTGCAAGTAGCCCAAAGGCTCGTTCTACTGCCCTTTCCATAACAGCAGAGCTTCCAGAGAATCCATTGCATCCATTGATGTGCTCTTCATACGCCTTTTGCATTCTGTAAGGCTTTAAACACTTTTCACACTCGAGCATTACCTTTTCATCCTTCTGCGACTCTTCTTCGTCCTTTTCGTCCTGCATGTTCCCTTCTGTGTCCTCTAACTCGGCTTCAGAACTTAATTTTTGCTTCTTCATTTGACCCGTGATACAGTTGGGCATATTTCGACTTTCACTCCATGAAACGCAACCGGAAGAAGGCAGGCACGTACTTGGGACGTCAATTTTGGAGCGGTCCGGTTCAAATACGAGGTCCACTTTCCGAAGGACGTAGCACGTGGCCTTATGAACTAGTTGCGTGGTATCATGTCACTGTTAGGAATTTCAATCAGGTGTATGCGGTGCCAGTTGTGTGCGGTACTGCAGCAAAGAGTAAGAGCGCAGATTGAGTTTGGCCCACAAAATGCTGCATTTCCGAGATGGACATTTTTCTCTCTCCCGATCTGCCTGGTCATTCATTCCCGGATGCAAGCCCATCGCTGATCACCTTTTCCGATGGATAATCAAAACCATTCTTCTTATGAGGCTTTAAGACGTGTTATACTTGGTGTCAGTGAAGACAGGTCATGAAAACCTCAAACGCGCAAATTTATAGAAGAACAATTGTCTACAGAAACGATGCCCCTTGACTTGCGAATTGCGCGTTAAATGATTATGTTTTACTCTTTGAGGCTGCACAGGAAAGATTGTACCCAAGGGTACGTCACAGTCCAAATAGTAATTCGCCAAGAAAATATTAAATCAACAACCAACCCAAAATTGCGTTTTAAATTAATCTTCCACATCCCAAAAAAACGAACCAGCCTAAGGAAACACATCTCTTCCCACGACTCAACCCCCCAGCCTTTCAGTCAACTGACTCTAGATTCAAAAAGCGCGCTCTTTTTCCAGTATAATAGTACTACTTGTTCCCCAATACAGTCCTAGCGATGTCCTGCAGGTCATTCTCAAGACAAAACACAGACATCATGGAGGATAATCATTTGCGTCTCCAAGCGGCAGTATAAGACCGAATTGCCCACAACTACTCTAGTAGCACACTCTCAAAGCAACATGCAGTCCCCATCGGAGTTATTCGGCGTCCTTATAGAGTAGCGCAGCGCCACAATCACAACCCCAATCTGAATATATACACTTTACCATACGCACTACCGTTAAACCAGCAAATCTCCGCTCTGATGAAGAACAAACATTGACTAGTGCTATTAGCCACTATGCCAAAAACAAAATTCCGTTGTCTCGCTGTGAAGTGCGGGATCCCGTCAGAGAATATTTGGAAATGCAGCACTGTGGAAGACAAGAAGAAATTGGATTCTTTGAAAGCCGCCAATCAAATGGATGAGTCGGCTGTTTCATGAAGCGCGACGACCTTCAGCACCATTCTGTTGCAATGATTGAAGACAAAATAGTAGCAGCCAAAACCGACGAAGCTTTAGCAGAGCAAATATCTCGCTTAAGGCAGCCCCATCAGATACAAAATTAAGGATCCTCGATACGTCGTTACCACAGATCAATCAGGTGCTTCCTTTTACAAGATGAGAGGATGGAGTCTGTGCAAAGGAGTGGGCTCAGAAGGACAAATTCAATACAAAAAGCCATTAGAACGAAAGGAAACGTTGACCGCCTTACTCCTATGCCGATCTTATTGGCCGCAGGAACGTCCTTGAAGCCAGTTATTGTGTACCCGGGAAAGCTCGCACACTATCGGGTATTCCAAGGGTGCATTCAATCATTTCATACAATTATCCCGCCTTATTACTTCCTCCAAAGAGATCCTCCAGATGCTGAAACTTCTATTTTACACACTTGAGCGAAGGGCTCCCTGCAAGAGACCGAAGATTTGCGAGCCCTTTGTCAGCAGTTGTTGCTCTTGTTAGATGGGTGCGGCGCACATTTTCATTTTCAGTACAAAACGCTGAAATTCTTCAAATAAAATAGATTGGTTGTAATCGCACTTCCTGCTCGCGCATCACACATCACTGGTATGTTATGCGCGAGCAGGAAGTGCGATTACAACAGACGGAAAGATCAAGAGGTTGGCTGATTTGACATCAGCCAACCTCTTGATCTTTCCTTGTTCATTTCTTAAAATTTTTTACTAATGTTATAACTACACCG
>JAUBNZ010001509.1:0-11284 GCA_032355485.1 Bonnemaisonia californica | reverse complement strand
GGCCCCTTCTGCCGGGGGCAGGCAGAGCTGTTTCTCCAACGCTGTCGCCCTTGGCGTGCACATGCTCGACTTACGACACGCGCTGAACCCTCCTTGAACGAGCGTCGCGATCGACTACGCGACGCTGCGCACCTCCGCTAGGAAATTGAGTGGACGCTTGGAGCGAGCCGAGTGCTCCCCAAGGCGGTATGAGCAGGCACCGCAGCCATGCTACTGGGCTCAATGTTGGCATCCTCTACATGAGAGAACTACCAGCGCTTGTGGGAGTCCTTCGCCGCGAACTGCACCTAAAAGGGCCTCACTGCGTTACCAGCCACACCTACGACGGTCATTGCCTATCTTAGCTATTTCTTTGAGCGCGGAACGGTCCGCGGCGGCATTATTCGCCTTTACGTCGCCGCGATCGCGGCAAAACACCGGGCTATTGGACTCTGGGACCCAACAGCGAAAGGGCAGGTGGCCCAAACGCAGCGTGGTTACTATTCGCGGGATTCCCGGCGGGCTACAGGGGCGCCGGTGCGCAGTGCCCCCATGCCTGCCACCTTTGCCGCACATGCTCTCTCGGTAGCCCTCGCTGCTACCGACTTTGTGAGGCTGCGCCGATTACGGCTCCTGGCGTTGACATTCTTGTGTTCCTCCCGCCCGGGGAGCACTCGCGAGGTACAGCGCCAAGACGTTGATTTTGTATCAGCGCCAGGCGCCGTGGGGCTACAAATGCGCAGCTACTATTAAGCTGAAACTGGGGTCGCCCCTTGCATCGCTCTACCCGTTTCCCTTTTTGGGGCAGGACGATCCTACTGACATTCTGTTACGCCTCCTCTCGAATGGTGCTCTCCAAACCGGGTTCCTCTTTCCCGGTCAGGGGCGTGCTCGGCTGAAGGCAGCACCTGCATTGCTGCTCGCAAACGCGCTGTCCGCCGCGCTAGCAATCACGGGTTCACTCGCCCCCGTGGGCCGGAAGTTTACCCCCCGCTCCCTCAGAAGCGGGGGCATCTTACCGGCCTACGCCGTGGGGAATCCCAAGGAGATCGTGATGCGGCTCTCCAACCATCAGGGAGGGAAGATCGTCCTGAAGCATTAACTTGACCCCCAAAAAGCTGCCATCGCCGGAAGCCCCGCTCTTCTTTTGGAAGTTTCAAGAGCACGGGATTTAGGCTGGTCAACTGCGTTGCCAACACGGCTGCCCAGTCGCACCTTCTGTGGCAAGTACCGGCAACAGGCCGGTACTGCGACGAAGTGGCGCGATTACGGTCGGTAATCCTTAGGGTACTACCGTTTACGTCTGCCGGACCGGGATACCCAACGTTGGTCTCTACGAACTTCTCCCACCCGGCGGAGGTTCGGACTGGAGAATGACGGAGGGACCGGAGCCTATGTCTGCAACGATGCAGACTGTGTGTAACTGACTTGCGTTCGTTTCAAACCAACCCAAGAGTACTTAGTGAGTCCCTTTCATCAGACAGACGATCTGGCGGGGCGGAAGGAAACGTCGTTCCCCCTTCTGTGGCGCTTGGGTTGTGCCGACATCCGCATGTACTTCCCGCGGGGAAGTGAAGGGGTGCTGTCGGACACCGCCTCAGAAGGTTTCTCGGCGGTGGCAACCTTGTGCGGGGAGGGCTGTGCCTCGGAACTCCCCGCTGTCAGTTTTCCGACGACGATGTCGTATCCATGTCGTCGGAGTCGGAAGGCAAGACGGGGGTGGAGGCATGAAGGGCCGAAAGGGAAGAAAGGGGCATAGAAGCAGCGCGCGCGCGGGCGTCTTGACTTGGTGCGGCCGGGGTCGCCTGGGGGCTGAAGAAGCTAAATCCTCGTCGGACACCGGGGTCTTCGAGTTGCTTCAGAATGGTAGTAGGGGAAGTCTCCGAGGTATTCCCCTGCCCATGAGCGCTGGAGCTAAACGGAGTGTTCGAGAACTGGCTTTCGTTCTGCAGCTGTTTCTTGCTCCGCTTGTCCGTCAGTAGTACCTGTTCCGGCTGTTGCTGGAACGGGTAGTTCTAAAAGGTGAAGGACATTCGCACGTGGGAGGGAAGTTATGGGCAATTTTACAGGATATGGCCTGGCGTGCTACATCCGCTGCAGGTCCAAGTGACGGGCTGGATGGAAGCAAGGTCTGAGCCAAAGAAATTTGCTCCTCGGACATGGCCGGGATTTGGAATGCCTTGACCAGAGACGTCAAGGGGCTCCATCCCGGTGGATGATGTTGCGGGCGAGGGCATGTTAGCTATGAAGCTACCATCACCAGTCAGTAAAAATGAGGGTTAAGTCGGACGGGCCCTGCGGATCGTAGTGGTCGTACTCCGAGGAGGAGTGTGGTGGAGGTCGCAGGTGATGCAGTTGATGAAGAATCAGGGACTTTTTCTCGCCGCCTCTCGGCTGGGAGCGAGACGACGATTTGGTTTTCGAAAGCGAACCACACGGAATGTGGCACCGTGTGCTTGCGCGGCCCGACGAACAACTTTCAATTGTTGTTCGTCTTGTCGGGACACAGGCACGTTGCCTGTGGAACAGATCTCCGGGTAAATTCCTTCCATAAAGAATTTCACCAAGTCCCGTTCGGTAAAGACGCTCGCGCAGAGGAGGACGTATGTCTGCAGACGGTCTGCAAACATACTCTCCTCGTCTTGGTTGGCTTGTGACGCTCTTGTCACCTCGTCGTACGCAGCGGATAGGACATCTTCCGTTGCGTATGGCGCGAGGAGGGCATTGACGCAGTGAGACCAAGTACGCTCCGGTAGTGGACCCTCCAGCAGTGTATGCTTCCGTTTTGAGGCAATTTAGTGCGCCTTGGCGTCTCTTCGGAGAGCCCAAGGCAGAAACCTAACTGCTGCTCCTTTTTGCTCGCCGGTAGCTTCACAGGCGTCCTGGAACTCCGCGAGGAACCTGAGGACTTCGATAGAGTCCCGACCATCGAATTCCTGCTGGCTCGGGTTTAATGCTCGGATATTTGTGGCGGGCTTTCCCAGCCGTGGCCAATCCGAGGGTTGCAGCTGGGGTCGCGGATCTTTCAGGGGAAAATGCCTGTGAGACAGCACCTTGTTGAACGCTGGTTCCCTGGTCTTCAGTATCTGAAGACCCGATTCCATTGTTCCCAGGCCAGCCTCTTTACCTATCGGTTCTACTGGGGGAACCGATTGGTTGGGGGGATATACATCGAGGGGTGGAGGTCATAAACCCCACCTTCGGGGGAACGCCGACCTCATGTTCGCACTCATAGTAGTGCGAACAGGGTTGGTGGGGTCGATGGGTGAATTCCCATCTAAGGCTTGTACTTGCTCCGACGGAAGCCTGATTGATCGGTCCACCTAGGCCAGGTCCGGTGGGACCGTAGGGTTGTCAGCTGGCGTACCGGCGGCTCGTAGATGTTGGTAGAGTACATCCGCCTCAAATGACTGGAGAATCGTTTTGATCTGATCGACACGCTTCCCCAGTCCTCATTAAAACGTATCCAAGGCACGCTGTGTGAACGAATCTTCCGCTTCGTTCATCACGTCCTGGGGAAACGTTGCCAGGGTATATTCGAGCATGTACTTTGAGACACTATTTAGCTTCAATTCTGAATAGTGCTCGAGGATCGAGCCAGTTTCTCCATGGGCCAGCTCTTTCAGATTCTGAAAGATGCTGTCCTCCATGTCGGGGTCGAGAGTCTTTAAGCGGTTGCCAAGCGAAGCATGCCAACTGCTTGGCTCATCTAGTTCGAGGCGTGGGGGCATTCGTCTCAGCCTGAGAACCTCCAAAAGTAAGATGCTTAAGGTCGGGAGACCTCTATAATATCTACAGAAAGTGGTTGTACCCCCTCCCGATACTAGTGTGCCTAGTAGACGATAGCAGAGGCCGGTAGATGTTGTTTGTCCTTCGCTTCCAGGGCTGGTAAGTTGTGGGGGTGAGGGTATGCGGGAGGTGTCTCGTCGGTAAGCCCGTGAAGGGTGGACCCAGGTTTTTAGTTCTGGCCTCTCTATCTCCTACTTTTCCTGCGGAGGAAAGTTAGTGTAATATGGGTCTTCCGAGCCGCGGACAGCAGTGTTCGTGGGCGCGGATTGGGGGAATGCGCCGCAGGAAGCTGTCGTACGGTTCCTCCTTGGGGAAGGGTTCGCAAGGCGGTGTCGCGAGCAACAGTGCAAATGGGGCGCTGGTCAAGCTACCACTGTACCAGGTTTGGTGCAGTGGGCAAGGCAGGGTGACACGAGGGGGTCAGGACCACGAACCAGACGTAGCACGATCCGATAAGTAAGCCTGTCAACGCCATTCCGGCAACAGAACGGTGTTTCGGATGGCCTTTGCGGATCGGGTTCCACAATCGAATTGTAACCTCAAAGGGGGAGGTCTGCGAACCTCTTTTGTGGTTAGGATAGGTAGTTAGCTAATCCTTAAATATTAGAAGTTCACCCCTATACTTCCAGTAAATTAACTGAGCTAAAATTTGCCTATTTTGCGGGCCCGGTGGCCGACTACTCACCTGTATAAGTGCTTACAGTTGAGCTCAGACCACCGCCCATAGGCTACCCGGCGAGGGTAGTCAAAGAGTGGCTGGGAAGCGGCGAACGTCCGCAAGCGGTACTGTATTGAGCAGCTCCCAACATGGCGGCTGCTCATAGGCAGTTGTGACAGCTGAGGAGCTGCACGGGGCTGGTCCGGCTGCACTGTACTCCGGGCCCCCGGCTTCCCCTGTAAGTACAGTTTATGACGGCAGCCTGACCCCGCGAGTACACGTGTGCTTCCAGGGGCTCACGTGGACCCGGGGTAATCCGGTCCTCGGAATTGATCCCCGAGCCGGATAAAATCCAGAAATCTGGGTTATTCCGCAGTACCATGCCACAATGGCATGGTACTATACTATGCAGACCAAGGCCCGAGTGTAATCACGGCATAGCCAGATTTTGTTTTGCGTGTCCCCGCGCACAGGTAAATTCTGTGTAATTCTGAAGTTACGATATTTTATTTATTTATTTTCTGGAAACACACGTGTGCCGGTGAGGTCACACGTGTGTCTGATAAATATGAATCTAATCCGGCTCTGTGAAGGCCACTGAGCTTCCGATCTCCCTTTGTCCACGTGTACCCTGCGAGCACACCTGGCCACGCGGGGTCGGTCGGCATACATTGGCGGCGCCCCTGAGGGACACTGCAGCGCACTGGACGCAGAGCTCACGGACCTGACCGCATACATGTACCAGCTAGAGGGCACGTGTGCCTACAGCTTTGGGCCAAGTCCGGGCCGGTGAGGGTCACCGGGCTTCAGGTGACCGCCTGTCCACGTATGCACATGTGGATGTGCATCACCAGCAGGTGGACCCCTACCTGTACCCACAGGGGAATCCCTCTGCCCTGGAGCAGTATTCATTGGGCCTTTCCCCCAGGAGCAGCACCCTGCCACACCTGCCAATGGGCAGCTGCCATCGCTAGCAGCCGCCAATTAAAGTACCGCCGCCCACCCTCCACGGGCCGACACCCCCTCAGACCATGCATCTCTCACCCTCGGCAGGGAGCAGAAGGACGTGGCATGAGCACCATTGTAAGCCTATGTTTACAGCTGAGTGCCGACCACCTGGCGGTACATTTGGCAGGTTTAGATAGTCATTTCACTGTACGTAGTGGGGTACAATTCAAGTATTTAAGGCTTAGCTAACTACCTATCCCACCCACTAAAGAGGCAACCGAGACCTCCGAATTTGACCGTAGAACTCAACCTGGAACAGAACGCTCCGCGCCGTCCCCGACCACCTTTCCTCTGCAGGAAAGGCGTCGTTTCGGTTAGCTCCGGCATCGCTCTACTCTCGTTCAGCTGCCCTTGACCGCCCAACCCGCCATACGTGCGGCGTGGCACACGTGGCACTTCATTAGCTTCTGTCCATCACCCCCCTTTCTCCCTTTGCACAACCACTTCCGTGGCCGTGCACCGGAACCCCAAAACACCCTACCTTTCCCCCTAGGGAAACGCAGAGTATTGGGCGATTTCTGGCAGTCCACTACCTCGACACCCTACCTTTCCTCTGCATGAAAGGCCGGGCGAAGAGCAGCTACTTCAGGACTTCTCAGACCTGGAAGCAATAGATATACTTCGCTCTACTCGCCTCACCGCTACCGGCTCCTAGGGACAATAGTAACTGGAGGGTGCTCAGGCACTTTTCTGTAAATACTACAATAGTGTGGAACAAAAACCACTCTCAAAAACCAGTGAGTCGAACACGTGTCCACGAGGACAACCCCAAGCGCGAGCGAAGGCTGCATGACAAAACAGTAGAGACAAGAACAGCCACGTGGCAGACGTAGGAAACCTGCGAGCGCGCACACATCCGCAGGATAGCTTACAGTAGCCACTCGACACCCTTCGGTGTTGCATCGGTGCCCCATGTAATTGCATAGGTCCCCAGCCCGGCTCCTAACAGTAATGGCATGCACTAGTTAGCATTGCAGTCAGGGCCTATCCCTACTTAATAGCCGGTGGGCTTCATCTGCTGGTCGATGACTAAAGGCACCAAGGAACCATCATTCAAGCTTAGTCTCTGTTCCGCGCTTTGCTTTCCTCTGCGGTCACTCGAGGATTCGACTATTTTGTTTTTACCCCCCATTTTCGCTTCTACGCCCAGCTCCGAGACAACTCAGCTAACCCCGCGCCGCGCTGTTTGCCCACGACGCATTCCCCATAATCGTCACCGATTGTGCAAGGAACACCAATCCTCCGCCTGGATCGGTGGACCCGAGGCTATCGGACCTTACGCCCCTCTTCCGCGAGAGTGAGTCTCTTTATTGAGCCTCCACAATCACTCCCGTGAATATCGCTCTCTCCTTGTTCCCTTCTGCCCCTGTATGCTCTACCACGCTACAGGCCCCACCACAGGACAGTTCCATAGCGACGCCTCGCGGCGGTTCTTGCATGGTCCAGGACAAGGCCTTTGGCCCTTCACAAAGCCCTCAAGCTCCATGCGGTGTTGTAGATACTGATGACCAAGCCCCATGATTACAGCTGTGTTTCCGGACATAGACTGCGAATGAGTAATCCTCCTTCCGGCTATTGAGTGGAATGCACTTTTCCATTTTTGCTTTCTCGAATCTGTGAATGTTACGGTGTGGTTGTGAATTCTGGCGCCATTGGAGTGGCTCATTGCTGCAGGATTTCCCGGCGTTAGATGGTGAAGATGGATGGCGAGGCAGAGGCAGGAGGGAGGGAAAGGTAGGAGATTGAATTGAGATGCTCGAGTAAGGGGTGACAAAAGGGCACGAGGGTAGAAGGATTTTGAACGGCTCTTTTGTAATACTCGCAACTAGGTAATACTCACAATCAAAGTCACTGCATGACTTTGCGTAAATGCTTCTAAGCAAGTACTTTCGCAAGTATGATGTATGTTTATTTCTGTATAAGCCTTACAATAATTTGCAGAAATCATTGCAGAAATCTCCATTGCGTTATGCCTGAAGTGGCTGGACCCGTTTAGTGCGTTAAAACGTTAAAACTTGAATCTACTGCACTAAACAGGCCTAATAGAAAGTCTACTGGCACTCAGGAAATTTGAGACGAAAATAATAGAATTAAAGTACATGTAAGGCTTGAAAGGAGGGGGAGGAGGCCAACTGGTGGCGATCACTTGCCCTTGTATCCCTTCCCCTACTAATTTGACAAGTCAAGGAATCATAACTGTTTCGCTCTCTTCTCAGTACGATAACGCAAACTACATTGCACCAATTCGAACCATATTAAGCTCAAAATGAATTACATGTTCTCTTCTTGGTTGTCCTAAAATATAGAGTGAGCAGGATTTATTGTTCGCAGGCTATCGTAGCTTGTAGGCCCCCCCTTTTTGAGCATGGAATATACAGAGGTGGTAATTCGATGGGAATGAGAAGCGCCGTGGTACGTTTGTTTTCTTCTAATATTTTTTCTTACGTGGCTGATGCATCATGGTTTCACTATGACATTAAACTAAGGCTCCTAAAAGATTCTTCTTTTCGCTTTCTGGCAATTCTACGTATATTGCGTGTGGAATTTAAAGGCTCATTCCGAACGATTCGCTGAGTTGCAAGCTCATTCAAGCTCACAATGTCTGCTCCGGTCCCCTTGTAGTCCACTAAGTCATTCCTTCTTGCCTAAGCCTGGATGGCTGTAGATCTACGCAATTCTCGCAATTGCAGAGCAGAAAACACGGCATCTGATGTCAGGTTTGCACCCCTATTTGTAACCACCCGAACATGTCCTTGGTGTTCTACATCAGCATCTCTCAGCAGAGTCCTCTTCTACTTACCAAACGAAAGTAAAACTTCGTCTTCTGAAGGCTTTCCTGTACAGGCCCGTTCATTCAGAACTTTCCTCAATGGGTCGAAGTTGGCCCTCAGAATACTGGAATCCCAAATTCCGGTATGGTAGAACTCCGAGAAAATATTTGTGGTGGTATGAGATTTGCAATACGCATTTCTGATGCAACTACCAACATCGAATGCATCCAGGCAAGTTTTCTGGAGAGCTGCTTTGTGTAACTCATTTTTCAAGAAAGATTTGTATGAATTTAATACTGCAACATCCAGTGGCTGAGTGACGTGTGCTTTATGTGCTGGCAGAGCTCACACAATAATATTATTGTCTGCAAACAGTTTTAGTGCCCGGTACTGGACATGCGCCCCATATCCGTCCAAAATTAAGAGAATCTTCTGGTTTTCCTCTCTCAACCCCTCTGTCCCTCTCCAAAATTTCGCTGCTCAATCATAGTCAAATAAGTATTCTAACCCGGCAGGATCACGTTGATAGAGACGGCGGGGTGGAAGCACAAAATGTAACGACTGCTTCTGACCCCTGACATTCCTGAAATGTGCAAGCTTACCAGGGAAAACAATTACAGGCGTCAGTGCAACACCAGCAGCTGACACAACGGACATTCTTTTGACATGTTCCACGCTACCCTTTCCCCTTACAGATATTTGAACAACCCTCTTCATTCATTGTTGACAAACACCGTTGCGCCGACTCCGGGTTTTCATACGGTGAAGTGACGCAGCGGATTGATCAGTGTTGAAGACAAATCTAGCATGCTTGATTTGATACCTTTCCAATGCACATTGAACGCGAGAAAGGTGCTCCGTCAAATTCTCTGCTATCACAGCATTGACACGTTTATCCTCTATGATGTCTACCGACATGTAATCCAAATCATATCGAGCCATGAATGAATCAATCCATCTGTCCGATGGCGGATTATCAACGAAGTTAATTTCATCACAGCGCTCGTATGGCATAAGTTCAACAAATTCTTGCACCAAGTATTTTACGCCACAGCTGGAGAGCGGAGTATTTTCAGCGGAGTCCTTGATCGCGACTGCATTTACCTCTTCTTCATCAATCTGTAGCTTTCATGGGCGGCCGGGAGAGCGGAGAGAGAAATGAATGTCCAGCGGTGACTCCGGTTGCGATTCAGGGTATGAGGCCTCCCAGAAACTAAAGGACTGGCGGATTAGAACTGAATTGATACTGTACTTGGTCTGTAGCTTCATCCACGGGGTTGTACATTCATATATTTCTAAGATTGCCTCCTGGAGCCGGTTGTACTCATCTTTCATGGTGTAGAGAGTTGGATTAACTCACGAGGGCACCGGAACTTGGGGCCTTTTTTATTGGGACCTATGAGCCTTTACAGGAGATAGTAAACTTTTATACTGAGTCTATGTTATACGATTGAGCAAAGAGATGAAATTCGCGTGAAAGTGTTTCGGTTTCTATTTAATAACAGTTAGAGCGCTAGAACTATGACTCTGAAAAAGTCTGCTTCTCATAATACGCCAAAACAGGGTGTCTTGAGGCTCGTCAGTTAAAAAATATGAATTAAGAGGGGAAGGGATACTGTGCAGGTAGATTGTAAGCGTGATGCCAGCAATACTCTTCGCATCCAATGAGGGCCGTTTCCAACAGGCACTTGTTTTGGTGAATGTTCGTGAATGTATGCACCAATTCGCTTCTCTTTAATACGTCCCGTAGGAAATTAAAAAACAGGGTATGTTACGGAACGATGAACTTACAGTGCCTTTCCCCGGTGGAGGCAGCTGGCCATCTTGGCGGTTTCGGGATTCTGCTTGGTACGAAGGCAGAGCTACTTGCTCTTCATATCGCACACCATCCTCTGGAATTTTAGATGAGGGCAGCTCTTCGTATCCCGCGCGTAGATATCCACGAACAAGATGCCGCCAACATGGTCCACTGGGAAGACGGAGAACCAGGAAGTGGTTTTGAAACCTGCACAAGTTTTTTTCGCTTGCGATTGTAGCAGTTTTATGTGATAACGAAAGGGGTTCCAGAAGCATCTGTAGGCCACGCTCTATGCGCAAGAATCTAAACTTCGCGGATATCAGTGCGGTGTACACAGATTTATCTTTCAACGCTCGTTTCGCATGTCCCGTGATACTTTCTACATCCTTCTATCCATCAAACAGGACTTACGCCGAAATGAGGCTCTGGGGCGACGATCCGGAAGACCCGTAATTCCACCTTACATGCAGCTTGGCATTAGCTTGAGGATGCTCGCAGGTGGAAGCCATTTGGACATCGTAGCTACCTATCGCATCGGTGTGAGTTCTGTGTACAGAGCGTTTCACGGAAGCTTGCGACGCGTTGATGAAACATCTAAATTTTCCCGAATTGCCTAACTCTGTCGAAAGGCTCGAGAAAGTAGCATATGACATCAAGACGTCAAGGCGTAGGCCGTCTCCGTTCTCTGGTTGTGTCTGGGCACACGATGGCATATCAGTCAAGATCAAGAAACCAGATGATGATCTCAATCCGGCGGCCTGTTACTGCCGCAAGAGGTACTACGCTCCTCCGGTACATGCTGTTGTGGATTCCTCTTATCGGTTTCTTTGTTACTCAGCGCGATGTGTTGCTTCTACTCACGATGCTCTAGCTCTGTCTGTTTCTAGTCTTAGATGATTTTCATCATAGGGTTTACTCATAGCACAGTTTTGGGTCGCAGGAGATGAAGATTACGGATGTTCAGAGTCTCTCATCATCCCCATTCCTTGATCACAGGTGGACGAAGCTGAAGACTCTTTCATCTTCTATCTTTCCTCTCTGCGAATACACGTTGGGCAAGCGTTTGGAAGGCTAGTCGCGAGATGGAGGATAATTAGGGATGGTTAGGAGTACTCTGCCGAGCGAGACACAAGAATGGTCTTCTTTGCGATGCAGTTGCACAACTTCTGCATAGGTCACGGCAATACCCACATAACTCTGGAACTATCAGTTGCGGACAAAGAACGAGTCAGGGAGGACAATACAGCTTGGTACGATCAATGCAAAATTGACGAGATGGAG
>JAUBNZ010001508.1:0-11284 GCA_032355485.1 Bonnemaisonia californica | reverse complement strand
GGGTCGCTTTGCCCCAGTAGGTCGCTCACCAGGCGTGCGAGAATTCGTTCTTAAAGGGCGAGGCCGCGGACCTGTGGCAACAGTTGGACGAATCCGAGGAGGCTTCCGCATCGGTAGCACAATACGGTCGTACCTCTCCGGTACGGGTTTCCCGGACCTTGACGACTATCGGGCAGAGCGTATCTTCTGGTTTAAGCTCTCACCCGGTCGACCCCGCGGTTTCCGACTCTCCCGAGGTGGAAGTTGACGAGATTCAACCGAAGGCCGTGTCCCGGAAACGAGCTCGCTCCGAATAACGGTACCGTCCGGTTGTTCGCAACATATGATAGCTTTCGACAATAAACTATCCTCGGATTCTCCGTATTTTTCTGTAATTTTTGGAATATCTCCGTGTCCTGCTTACTACCCTCCGTAACGGGCCAGATAAGATACATCCAATCCCCATCGATTTGTGGTTTGGACACAGCCAATCGCCTTTTGGTGTCTGCTCCGTGGGGATATGCGCCCTAGGAGCACTCGCGCCACTTGCTCCGTGCGGATATGCGTCGTAGGTGCACACGCGCCACTTGCTCCGTACGGATATGCGTCGTAGGTACGCGCGCACTGTGGGGCAAAAACCACTACCGAAAACTAGAGGAGTCAAACACGTTTCCACAAGGGCAACCTCAAGCGCGAGCGATGGGCGTGTGACAACACAGTGGACAAAGCACGGCCACGTGGCGGACATGGGCAACAAGCGAGCGCGCACGCGACTGTAAGCTAGCTTACAGTATCCCCTCGACACCCTTCGGTGTTGCATCGGTGCCCCTGTAATGGCACCGGTGTCCAGCCCGGCTCCTGACAGTAATGGCATGCACTAGGTAGCATTACAGTTAGGGCCTCTCCCTACTTAATAGCCGGAGGGCTTCACCTGCTGGCCGATCACTAAAGGCACCAAGGAACCACCCTTCAAGCTTAGTCGATGCTCCACGCCTAGCTTGCCTCCGCGGTCACCTCGAGGACTCGACTATTGTGTTTGCACTCCCGTTCGCGCTCCCACGCCCATCTCCGTGACAAATCAGCTAACCCCGCGCGGCGCTGTTTGATCACGACGCATTCCCCCTAATCGTCACCGAGTGGGCCAGGAACACCCATCCTTCGCCTGGATCGGTGGTCCCGCGGCTCGCGGACCTTACACCCCACTTCCGCGCGCGTGAGTTTCTTCGTTGAGCCTCCACAATCACTCTCCTGAACGTCCCTCTGTCCCTGCTGCCCTCTGTCCCTGCCAGCTCTACCATGCTACCGACCCCTCTACAGGACAGTTCTATAGCGACGCCTTACGGCGTTTCTTGATTGGTGTAGGACAGGACCTTTGGTCCTACACCTGTGCTTTATAAATCAAAGCATCCACGTCTTCCTTCCCATTTCTTACGCAAAACTTCTCCAACATATCAATAACAAGAACGTCTCAGGTAACGCTTGCTTCATTCTTGACTCTCAGGAGCTCGCGAACATCAAATATTGCAAATCTTTCATGGGCCTTCAAAACCTCTACGCCTCCATCCATTCCCCCGAGCACTCTCGCTTTTCAGAACTCGGCGCCAAGCCATCACCTTAAACTCTTACAAAGAACGGAATTTCTTCTCAACTTCCCGTAAATTAAGATCCAGATCCCGTCCAGGTTCGACAGAATTCAGAGCTCCACTTCTCTCTTTTTCGACTACATCGGTCGAAAACTGATGAATAGGATGAACCATTTTTTCAGCAAGACAATTTCAGGACTATTTCATCAATCATGTAAGACATTTGAAAGTATTGAAAGCTCCAAACACAACTTCCCACCAACTCCACCTTTACACGGCCATCAATAACACCATCATCTCGCCTGCGAATTTTGAATTTATGTTCTGAAGAGCCACCGAACGAAAACAATTCGAAAACGTTCTCGTCCCCCACCTCATTATGAATCCGTTTCCCTCCTAAAGTGATGATTACGCTAAACTTCAACGGCTACGAGACCTTTTTCGTGCAATGATGCCCTTTCACCTCAAAAAACTTCAAATGTAATCTGTTCACTTTCCAATATGACCATATCTTCTAGCATTCATCGCACATTTTTCAGTAATTAAGCTCTTCCTCCATGAAAGATTCGAAATTCCAAAAATGTCTTCTATCAAAAGCAACGTTTGGAAGTGTAGAAGCGAAAATGCAACGTAAATTCCAATCCAATATCCCACAAAACGTTTTGAGAACTTTTACTTTTCAACTCGTATAGAAACCCACTTCTAACCCACATGGAAAAGAAACCTCTACACCAGAAACTCAGATTTTCACATCTTTCCATCCTGAAAAAACTCATTTTATTCGAAATTTGTTCGTCATTAAGTTCTCCCGAGAACATTACCCAGGTTATCATAATTTTATGACATGAAAATTCAAACATTCAGACTTGCACTGCAAAATCCACTGTATGGAACCTGGACTTGTTTTAACGAGTTTGTTTCATTATCCCAATTTATGCACGAGTGCTAAATAATTACATCACATGGCACACACTATCGGGTGTTTCATGTAGCGTCTCTCTTAAGACAGTTTCCAACTCATTGTTGACTTCAAACTCACATAAAAACACGTTCTAGCACGTGCCCTACAATATCTCAATTCGAGTAACTCGAATTCTCTTATCAAGACAACATTATTTAACCAAACTTCAACTGCAACCATTTTGAAAACAACAAATTCTTAGTTAGAATGGCGCAACAATTGCAACCCATTCTCCCGCTCATCCTACCAGGCGCAACATTTCTTGTCCTACTGAGAGCCACAACGCGAATTACCATAACAAGATGCACTAATGCCACTATCGTGTGCCCTATTATAGTTGCGATAGCCGATTAGATTTAGCGACACATTTTCTTCTGGCCATTCAAATTCATCGCTTGTACCCCAACTGTCCAGTCTCCGTTCAATGAATTTCCCATTTTCAAATACAGCGGCATTTCTTTCATGCTAGGTTCGTGAAAATCCCAATTTTCCAGTTCCGAACATTTTTCCGGAGACCGCAACGTTTTTTACATTTTCGAATTTTCCTGATACAATCAAAAACGCAGAAATAAATCATTATCTGAAATTCAGTTTTCCCGAATCCGAATTCCGAAGTTGTTCGAGCTGCACATTTCGTTTCAGCACTGGGAGATACTGCACATTCCCACGGTTACGAACACTACCTGATCTGGTTCTGATCCGGTTAAGCGCGTGGCCCCAGAGATGGTTCACTTGCATTACAGTAAGCGACTTCCGCTACCTGCCAGCTGGGCTGCAGGCGTCTCGCCGAGACCGCTTGCCGAGATCGCTCGAATCCCATGTTTTCTCCAATATTCCAAATCGACCCAGAAACACCCATATTCCCCATTGCCAAATTCCTATTTTCCTTTATTTAACCGGCACTTTTTTTAAGAGAAACTTCTCTCGAGAATCAACTGTATTTCTCATCGACAGTTACCGTTCTGAATTCATCTCATTTCATGCCGTCACACATTAGTGTAGCTACTCTGGACGTAGTGTATATTGCACGTAGTGTACTGCCTTATAAATACTGTATAGCAACGGGGAGTAAGAAAGTACTATAAATTAGACTACGAAGAAATAAAATTCGTAGTCTAAGTCTACTCTACAGCACAAAAAGTAATTAATTTTGGTCAATTTTGGTTTCAAAAATGCCCTCCTTATTCCAAAACTTTCATGTTTC
Organism: Bonnemaisonia californica; assembly: GCA_032355485.1. Taxonomy (NCBI): domain Eukaryota; phylum Rhodophyta; class Florideophyceae; order Bonnemaisoniales; family Bonnemaisoniaceae; genus Bonnemaisonia; species Bonnemaisonia californica. Next base: position 7,557 of record JAUBNZ010001508.1, on the reverse strand, counting down.
CAGCTCGGTCGCTTCACAATACCCCCAAACCGACAGCTCTACGGAGGTCAGTTGGTTCAGCCCAGAAAAATCCTACATTTTTGTCTTTACCGGCACGTTGACCACAAAGATATGCAAAACTGCACTATTCGGATGCCTTACAGTACTTCCGGATATTTCCGAGTGATCCTACGAGGATATTCAAGGGGCTACTCGCCTAGACCTTGCTGGTAATTCTGCCACGTGCGGAATCTGTGCGGCTGTATAATTTGAGGTGCACTGGTACCCCCTGGTAGATACCCCTCGGTACCGCGGGTATCTAGAACTGCCGAAGGTACCCCTGGTACCCTTCGTACCTTGGGTAAACTTTACCCGACACCCAGCGTTCACATGATCAGAAGGGGTACCAGGGGTACCAGGAGTACCCGACACCCAGCATTCACACGATCAGAAGAACATCGTGCAACCAAATTTCCTGCTTTTAAACTTTCTACAAATTTGAGGGTAAAACACTACCATTGGCTGATTGTCCAAACCTACAAACCTACATCCAAGCTGGACTGCAATGGTGCTTCTTCACCCTCTCCAATGCTATGCAGGACACAAAAACAAACAAACATAACCTACAGTAAATCGACTGAAACCAGTTTCCCAGTATTCTCTACCTCCTATTTAGACAAAAGCAACACTCTTTTAAAACCCAATGTACTGTAGAAACTTACAACGACAGTGGTGTGGTGACCACATACCATCCTCCGCTTCTTCTGCACCTGATCTCACCCCCACAATGTCACTTGTGAATCGCAATCTCAATACCTTCCCTGTCAGCTAAAGCTTTCAGAACTCCACTCGAGCCCACCCTTGGCTACCCTACCCCATCTGAACTGAGCGCAGCGCAACCCAGCCAGCACACCCTGCTGTTGGAGCTGCGTCAGTAGGGGTTGTGGGTTGCTATTTATACTCGCCTCGATGTGGCCATTCTCTTCCTCGCTTCAGTAGAGGCATCGGTCTGCAAAGCATCCTGCCACCAAATCGAAAGAAAAGTTGATTTCAGCTGCTCTTTCGATTTCTTTCAAAACGGTCCAGCATCAGACAACACCCTTCTTTCTTCTTCTGCTTCTTCACTCAAGATGCCTCAAAAATCAACTCACATTCCACTCCTTGTCCACACAAGCCTCGCTCTATTTTCCACCATGTGGTCGAAAATTTACACGGCACTCGCATACCTGCTCCACCTCCTCACCTGCTCATTCGAATATGCCATGAACACCTATCCATCCAATACCCCGGAAGGCCTGTATCGATCTCATAGCTCCGAATACCGTTCGGAGCTTCACTCCGTTGAAATCGATCTCACGGACATTGCAACGACAATCACGACCGATGCACAGGATACAAATTTCGGGGTGCTGCGAGCTGTGTCCATGGTATCACTGCCGCAGGGGTGCAGCTTGGGAGGTGAGAGCGGCGTAGCGGGGGAGGGAAAGGGGAGTTATTCCGTGATAGGTCTGTCCCTGTCTCACGGACGAAGGGGACGAGGGCCGCACCGAGGTACATCTCGGTGCGGATCATGGACATACGCGCAGGCTGATGCGAGTCGACTGCTGGGTGACTTCATAGCTATTGTTGATCGATGGGAGGAGAAACAAAATCAACTGACGATGTGCAGCGGAATGCGCCATCAAGGTATACAGGAGTCCTGTAGCCTAAAATCCTAAATTTAATTTAATAGCACAATACTGTAGAATGTGCTCAACTTACTGTAAATCACCGGATGTCATGCAGTTCGAGTGTCCCTGGTTCCCCGTCGCTCTTGACACGAATTATTGTTTTCAGGAAGCTCCCAATTATCAGAAAGGGTTTTTATTAATTTAGAACATCAATAAAGTAAGAACCCATTGCACTTCAACAAAATGCTTTCTACCGCCCCTACTAGAACTGAAAGCGACTACTATGGTAGATGTTCCTCGATAGCCCCTCCCCACCGATGGAAAAATTTGAGCCCATCTCATAGAAATCATAGAACCTCTGTCGTGCAACCTGCGCGATGAATGCATTGCGCAAAAATCTAGGAGAGACGCTCTCCAGTCTCCTTCAATGGAATTTTTCTACAGCTATTAAACAAGATATCTAAAATAACGTATTCCTTTTGCTTTCCTTCTTTTTGTCGATGATAGATGTGTGTAGTCAAGAAAGTAGGGGGGGCCTCGCCCAACTATTTTTTCGATGTCAATTGGGCCCGGGAACGGGAATCCAGCGGACTGCTTTTTTACTTATATGTTGTTTTATGTAACCAAGACAAATCATGTTCTGAATGAATTGGCCTCTCCTGGAAGAACTGGGTTATGGTTTGCTAACTGTCGAAGAAATATTGAAGACGGCATATTAGTGCAGCTTACGAAGCAACACCTTCGTTTGTCCATCACAATGTACAGCTGCCACGACATTTCACGAAGGATTCCTTTCTGTAATCGACAACTCGGTTTTTCTTCTTATTTAAAAAAGTCCCGCTTCGAAGCGTAGTCGCTCTCAGGGAAGGTGACGGGAACAATATTGTAGCTGTCGACAACGGCTTTTTTTCCAAACTAATCCCATTCAACATGACAATGAAAGAAGCAGTTGTGATCGACAATGGTTCTGGCAGATGCAAGTCTGGAATTGCTGGTCAGGACCAACCTCAGGCAGTTTTTCCTGCGGTTATTGGTACACCGAAGCAGAAGGTGTGTCGAAAGGACAGAATGTTCAGTACTGTTATATACATTGTAGTGGATCAGCATTGCTGACTAGAAGCCTTTCTGCTATTCTGATTTACGACTGCAGGGGATAATGGTTGGATCCGGTTCAAAAGATGAATATGTCGGCGATGCTGCCATGGCACGACGTGGTGTTCTACTAATAAAGTACCCGCTAGAGCATGGAATTGTGACAAACTGGGATGATATGGAAAAGATCTGGCACCATGCTTTCTTCTCTGAGCTTCGTGTGGATCCCCAGGAACACCCAACATTATTAACTGAGGCTCCTTTGAATCCTAAGGCTAATCGAGAACGCATGACTCAAATTATGTTTGAGTCTTTTAACATTCCAGCTTTCTATGTTGCTATACAGGCAGTTCTATCTTTGTACTCATCTGGGCGTACCTCCGGAATTGTGATTGACTCGGGAGACGGCGTTACGCACACAGTCCCTATCTATGAAGGATTTTCACTTCCTCATGCGGTACTCCGTATTGATCTCGCTGGACGGGATTTGACAGGATGGATGGCCAAGCTTCTTATGCAACGTGGATACTCATTCACAACCTCCGCTGAACTCGAAATTGTCCGTGATATCAAGCAGGAGTTATGCTATGTTTCTCAAGACTATACAAAAGAACTTGCCTTCGAGAGGATTCAGATAGTTCTCTTGAGAAGGAATTTGAGCTTCCAGATGGACAAGTCATTAATGTTGGGAAAGAGCGTTTCCAAAGCCCAGAGGCCCTGTTCAAACCAGAGCTTCTAGGTAACGAGATGACCGGTATGCACACAACGACCTACAAATCTATCATGAAAACAGATGTTGACATTCGCAAGGATCTTTATAACAATGTAGGTTGGAACTTTCTTCTCTACATTTCATATTGTTCCCTGACTACGACATTAATTGTATTAGCATGTTGAGAAAATTCTAACTATCTACTAGAATGCTGTCCGGATTTCTCTGCAGATGGTCATGTCCGGGGGTTCCACTATGTTTCAAGGAATTGCAAGCCGTGTTCAGAAAGAACTTGAAGCGCTTGCCCCACCGTCCATTAAGATCAAAGTTGTTGCTCCACTGGAGCGCCAGTACTCGGTGTGGATCGGGGGATCTATTCTTTCCTTCCTTACTACTTTCCAGAGCATGTGGGTGTCGAAGGCTGAGTTCGAAGAAATGGGCCCGTCTATTGTGCACCGAAAATGCTTCTGAAGGATTTTTTGTGCGGTTTTCGGGTTCGATGATTCAACTTAGCTTGTAAATCTAGAGATGGTAAAGTAATCCGTACAGCCGTGGAGGAAATTAAGTGAAATCTCTATATCGGATGGTGGCTTCTACCTCATATTTTTGTTTCGTTACGCTCAGAGAAAATAGTCGAGGGTGGTGAATAGGCTTTCTGGTGAAGAGAGCGCGAAATAAAAATACAACGTCTCTGTAGCTTATACAGAAAAGAAGAAAAAGCCGCACAGTAAAGTAAGTGCCTAAAAATTGCTCATATCCCTTTGCGTAAACACTGTAGTCTTCCTTCCTGACCGAAAAAACCTAAATTTACATATTTTGATTCTAGTGCTGTACGTGTACCTGTTTTGCATTCCGCTCGGAATGAGTACTGTGACGACCCCAACTGGTTCGGAGTGCAACTATTCTGCCGTTAGAAATATTCAATATTAGCCCGAAGTGTAATATGTAAATCTCCAGCAGGACGCAACCGCACCAGACTTCCCAGTGGTATGGTAGGTGGGAACTGGGAAGACCATTTTACTAATGGTGAACTTGAGTGCGTCATGACTCATAACTCCATAGAGTGGTATAAGTGGCTAGATTCACAACGCGCTTTCGCTATTCTCGATGGCGGCCTTGGCCACATATTAGATCAGAGAGGCAATGATCTCAAGAGTGGTTCAATGTGGTCAGGCCGACTTCTCATTACTAACCCTGAGGAGGTAAGCAGTGCCTTCCAATACCATTCTTATACAACCCGTAGCACACTAAGAATCCTGTCGAAACCGCCCTGACGTTTCCGCAATCATCGCAGCTTCGCAACGTGGCGCAATTATGGCTAGAAGCTGGCGCAGATATTGTCTCCACAGAAACTTATCAGGTCACCGTTGAAGCTTTGTGTGCGGAGGCATCATTGTCTCGTGAAGAGGCACAAACATTGATGCGATCTTCCGTCCAAATTTTGGATGCTGTTCGCTCCAATTTCTGGCGTACTCTTGATGCTACCGCACAACATTCTCGACGATATCCGAGCATTTCCGCCTCCCTCGGGCCGTATAGTGCCGTTCTTCCAGGTCAGAACGAATACTCTGGCTTGTACGAAGGTGTCAGTTATGAAGACTTTGTACAGTTTCACACCTGCAGATCTCTCATTCTCGCGAGGCATGGCGCAGATTCTTCCGGCCTAGATATTCTAGGTTTCGAAACGATTGGGAATGAAGTTGAAGCAATCGCAATTGCGAATGCCATGCAGCATTCCCAGCTTAGGGGAATTCCGTATTGGCTTTGCTTCCAATGTAGAGATTTGGAGCAAATTTCCAATGGGACCACGTTATCAGCAGCAGTGGATGCGGTTTTGAAAAACTGTATAACTGGAAACCTTGTGGCGCTCGGTATTAACTGTGTTAAACCGGCTTACATTGAACGTCTTGTTGCCATAGTAGAGGGATGCGTGCAGAAGCATATGTCGAAGCCGGAAGTTTGCGAATGGCGTGTGGACACAATCGCCTATCCGGGAAGTGGAGAGATTTGGGAAAGCGAGGAATGGAAATGGCCGTCTGGACAAGCAGAATTGGATTGTGACGCGTGGGCTGAGCTTGTCCAATCCGCAGGGGCGAAGATTCTTGGCGGATGCTGCCGAATCGACGAACTTCACATTCACGCTCTTTCCAAGAGAAGAAACGCCGGCTGACTTATCATGCTATGGTGAGGGACAGTAGCTCCGGCAGTTCAGATGTAGTCTTTTGCACGGGTCATACTTTAGTGACAAAACAAACAGCCCCCCGGAATGCTCACATGGCTGGAGAGGTAGCCAAAAGATTGCTCAGATTGTAGAACCCCGGCAGATTGTGGTAGATATCAGATGAGACTAGGTCTTCATCATGAACTGATAGAAACCCACTAAAGTCATCATGGTTTCGGTGGTTTTCTACCAGTACGTATGACCTAGGAACACTCACAAGCTTTCGGTGTTTCTGTCCGCGTAACCTCACAGAAGACTCTAGACGAGGGTCCACTTCAATATCCTCCGTGGTACTCTGAAACCGAGTTCATTGGTTTATAGAGAACATGCGTACCGAGAGACCAGCAAGACCTACTTGCGGGAGGGAGAAAGTAGCTCGACAAACCTGGGCTAAATATAAATAAAACGTTTACTTGCTCAAAGAAAAGCTGGGGACTGCACTAAGCGCTCATTGCTTCAAAAGGTTGTACGCCCATTCCATGTTGCCGTCTCTTTTTCTTCGAAGAACTGCAGCGAGAACTTTCCTCTGATTTCTTCTAAATCGCAGGCCTGTGCAATCATCCCGCCTCATTATTGTAAACAATGCTATAGCGAAACGAAGGGCTTCATCAGATGACTCAACGCCGTCATCTTCCTGCCAAGCTGTCCATTCCTTCACAGAGTTTCGAAGCTTCCGATTCCGTATCTGTTGCCAATGGGCGGAGTCATTTATGATCGCCTCAATGGTTGGATCTCCGGCACGCGGCTTCCACTCGAGCTCGTCTGGCAAAAGAGCGGCAAATTTGATAGTCAACAGGGACAATGCCACTTCATCAATCCATCTGGTATTGCGTCCCTCACCCCCGCTTGTAGCACGGATCACTAGATGAAAGAAAACATCTCGCGTTCTGAGCATCTCCTCTGAACCAGTCAATGCTATGGCATTTTGGTTTTCATCAACTGCCTATCGTTCCATAGTTATAAGGTTTGGACACCAATACCACAAAAGTATTAATCGTTCTACCTCATTTCTACTGCTGCCCAAATGCGATGCGTATACATAAGCCAGCGTCGACATACTGACGAGGCCGATTTCGATGTCGTCAAGCGAGAGTCCAAGTACAAGTACAAGAATACCTATACCAATCGGGATTGAGATGACATTCTCTGAGATCTGTGCAAGCAGACTTAGTTGTAGAAGCCACCATTTGCAGAAAACTCGAGCAATGTTTCGAAGTGTATGAGCAATCATGTTCAATACGACAGGAATAGAAGCAAGCGATATGGTCAACCTTCTTGTGACCACTGATTCTCTCAGTCTAGACAAGAGGTTCTACAGGGCTCTCCTATTATTGACAGGGAGGGCGCCTTGACGTTCAAGTGTTCTTAAAAGGATTGCATCAACCTTTCGGATGTGTTTGCGCAGAGACGCAATTTCGTACTCCAAATCCGCTGATCTGTATGTTGAATAATGCAAACTCCAGTCGTTTACTGCCAGCCCTCCGTGATTTCGATAATTAGATTGGCGCTGTTGGAAAGGTTGCCGCAGTAAAGGCATGGGCTCTGTACAACTAACCAGTAGAATTCCCACGAAGAAGAACGTATAGAGAGCCTGAACGATTACTGGAAACGGAGTGCTCAAGAACATTTTTTGTTCTTGATGGGATAGATCATTTGCTAAGTCGGGTAAAATGCAAGAACGAAGGATTAGTAGTAAAGTGCAGTTCATGTGACGCGTCTCCGAGCCAGGAAGCTCTAACAAGGCAAGGGGAACCCATTCAGGATGTTCAACATCTACACTGGCGCTCGTAACTATAAGACACCCTACCAATTTGCAAGTTTGGTATGAAATATTATATATTTTTAAATAATAATCTCAGAATCGTATTTGCCACTACGAAAAA
>JAUBNZ010001507.1:0-11285 GCA_032355485.1 Bonnemaisonia californica | reverse complement strand
GGAGGAGTCGCTCTACCACACCGACCGCCTGCCGGAGAGGCTAGGGACCCTGTAGACCCTCCTGTCCTCCAGGGGAGGGTAGTAATACACTCGCGTTCGCTTACAATAGGTGTATACACCGTTCGACAAACACGTCCCCCTTCCAGCTCACTCTGACGCAGTACCCCATTCAACTCACCACGGAGAACGTTGACTTGGGCCCGAGAACCCCGTTTGTGCTCGCAGATGTTTTGCAAAATTACAAAATATTTACGAGAAAGCGTCCTGCTCCTTGGCCAAAGCGCAAGGGCGTAACAAGCGGGATTTCGACGAAAAAGTGCGCCCCAAGAACCGCGATATCCAAGTGGATGACCTTGTGTTCTTGGAAGATGTCTGACGCCCGATGCCCACTCCGAACGGTGATGGCGCCTAGCCGTCTAGCCCGAAATCGAAACTCCAATTTCCAACCGTGGGACCGTATCCGGTTACTGGCTGCCATGGCCACACTTTCGACATCGTCGTCGATGACATCCCCGAAAGGGTGAGCTCCGACAGGATCTGGCGCTCGCCTCAGCAGATTTCAGACCCAGGCGCTCCGGCCCTGCCCAACATGAAAGACTTAGGCGCTCAGGCCCTGCCTGACGTTGACCAACCAGGCGCTCCGGCCCTTCCTACAAGTTCAGACGCAGGCGCTCCGGCCCTCCTAAAACTTCAAGCATAGGCACTCCGGCCCTGCTCCAAGACTCCACGTCACCCGAGTCAGCCGACATCCCTTCCCCCCGACCGCACGACCGCCTCAAATCACGCCCAGCCCTGCGGATCCCGTACAAGTGGCTGTCGAGCGCCCAGCCCCACAAGTCCCATCGGAGGAATTTGTCATCGACAAATTCGTCGCCGAAGCGCAAGATGACGGGGGTCCCATCTTTCGGGTACGCTGGTACGGCTATCCGCCGGAGAAGGAAAACGGGGAACCGCAAACCAACCTCCCGGGCCCTCTTTTGGCTCGTTTCCGCAAAACCGCCAACCGGAGACAAAGAACAACCCATGTCTCTTTCGCCGACTAGGTCCGACAGCATGTCGTCGAAACGATGCGACAACTTATGCCACCATCGGCCAAGGTCCAACTGGACGTTCTTGACGGAGGCAAGCGAACGACGGTCACTGCCAAACCCGCCGGAGGATCTTCGCCACCACGCCCCACAAGGCATCCGCCTCATTTCATCCTCATTTCCCCCAGTCGTAGGTCCGTCGCCACGCCACGCCTCACTGAGAAACCAACCGGCCGCGGTTAGTGGCTGTCGTCGCAGGTCGACGCCGACGGTCCAACCCTCCACGCTGTAGCCCCGGCTTCCACAGTGAGACGGTCGGAACCGCTCCCCAGACCCCGCCCTTAACAGTCCGGTTGCGGAAATTTGGGCAGCGTCTAACAAGAAAGTTGTGATTGAAAAATTCACAAAACGTCCCCACCGACTCCCCGAATGGGTACCTTAAGGGTTTGCGAATCCCAGGCGGACGCCTTGTCAAAAGAATCGAGGACCTCGGGGATGGGTTGCCCTGTGGTACGTCCTTCTCCCTCAGACCCCCAGTTACCCCGTCCGGGACAGAAAAGGGCAAAACGCCAAAATTTCCCCCGAATATTTTAGTGTGGCCGCACGCCGTGTGCACATTCCGCGAAAAGAACCGTGACGGAAACACGCCCGTATGTTTACGCGTCGTGGACCACTCATTGCCATGGACGGTTCCCATTCCTTTTGGAAACGTCCAGCAAAATCACCCACGGCAATCTGAAGGGTTATCTGGCAGATCTCCCCCAGCTGCACAACCGCCACGCAAAAGGGCAACAACGCCACTTGGTCGAAAAGATGGATGCGACGGCTTACGTCGAAAAGAACTGAAGCCTTCCCTTCACAAAAAGGGGCCCGTCGCATGTCGCCGCGGCATAGCGATAAAGGGAACGGAGAGGAACAAGAAACAAGCGGACGGTTTTACGTTTTTAATCATGCGCCATCGCGCCAGGTACTACACTACTGGCCTGGCCTGGCCTCCTGGGCGTTTGAAGGGTGCCCGCCTCGGCATCGGACACACCGGCAGGTGAACGCCACAATCCCGTAACGGGTCTCGCCGCGCCTGCAACCGCTGTGATTTCCGCTTCCGCAGGCTCTGCTCGCTTCCGATTTTTAGCGCTGGACGGTCCCGCGACCCCCGCATCGGGCGCACCCGCAGGTTGGCTCGACGCACCAGCAGCCGCTGTGGTTTTCGCGTTCGCAAACTCGGCTCGTTTCTTGTTTTGCCCAGGCGGGAAATTTGCGCCTGATCATGGATCTTTCGCTCCTTGACATTAAACGCCCAATCGGCAAGTTTGTCGGTCCGCTCCTTCGCCTCAGCGAAGAACCTCTGGGCGACCCGTTGGAGTTTTACATACCGACGCTGATAAGCAACTAGCCAGACCGCCAGTTGGCGCCGACGGCAGTGGTTGAGCTTCGCCAGTTTGGAATTTTCCTCCTTCGAGGTTTTCATGTCTTGTACGAGACCGGAAAGACGCCCAGTCCGTGCCACCACTTCGGATTCCGCCTTTGGTAAAGCCTCCACTGCCTTCCGGCATTCATCAAGAGTCTTCTGCAAATCATCGTTCTCCCCTGCCAAACTCGTCAGATCTCGTTCGAGGGTGGCCACCCGTACGGTCAGAAGTTCCCCGAAGCGCACGCATGATGCAACTCACCAGACTCTTCAGCCCAGGGTAGATGCCACGGAAGCGACAAAGTCGACGATGCCGCACCGTCAACACAGAGTGCCAGCGCCCCCCGAATGTCCAGCGTGTCCCCAAACGCCTGGTTCAGGAAACGTGCCCGGGCGGGATTTCGTTCGCTAAGCAACTCGGGCGCGGAATGGGAGTCTCGAGAGAGACTCCGAGGAGCCCATTGCCCCAATTGATGCAACCTTTTGCGTGCTCCCCCGGCAGCCAGGCTTCCACGTCATCTTCCGACTGGCCCGGCAGGCTGACCTTCGTGCAGTTTTCCCAGTCAACCCCTTCATGCTCCCTCAGAAGGCGTTCGAAATTGGCTATGGAATAGGGTCTCCCTCGCCCAATCGGCTGAAAAACAAGTCTTCGGATGTTCGAAATCGTACGAGGCGACATATGAAGTAGCCGAACGTGGACGAACGCGTTGTGCAGCAGAGATGCGCGAGCCATCAGCGTCCACTCCGACAGGGCGACCGCCCCAAACGTGGAACTCCGATGGTCTGAACAGCCGTACTACATCAGCATGGAACTGGCATAGACAAAGACAGCCGGCACTTGCACTGGTATGCCTTTCCAGACTTCGGGCCAGACCGAGATGCCATACTTCGGATACTAGCGTTTCCGCGCACTCGGATGAATCTTTTGCAATTCCACATTGTGGCCCCCGACGAAGACGCCCTTACGGATGCAGTTACAAAGCTCGTCACGCGCCTCGTGCAGGAAGCGACCCCGGTACCAACATGGTCGACCAACGTCGAGACGACGCCCTTGTCCATTGATATCACCTCGTTCGCAGCATTCTCTGTCCGGGGTCAAGAACGTGGCATGCGGCGCAACCGCCAAAGGAGTGCGGTGAGGAAGCTCTTCCCGGGGAGACGTTCGCAAGTTCGTTCGGTTTCGTACGACATTTTCGTCAGCAGGCCATCGGAGGAAGTATAGATCGCTAGGGAGAGCCCCAGTAATCGCAAAATTGGAAGGCCCGTACTTACAACGAGCATTCCCGGCCTCCCGCGCCAGGTTGGCAGGGCCGCGATTATCCCAGGACTGGAGGTCCAGCGCCTCAAAACGCTACCAGTCGTAACGACGTCCGTCGGTTTGTAGGTCCCGCATCACCTCCCAGGTGGAGAAGCGTAAACGGGCGAAAAACCAATGCACCGACAAGTAATCCTCATGGCATAAGTGACCTGGCGTCCAGGAAAGGAGGCCGCGCTGAGTTATGCTCCCGAGGGTTGGTTGTTGAAGGATCGTTTTCGCTGTTGTCGGACATCTCATGTTGTCTGTGGTTGAGCTTTTCGCAGGAGCTTCGAACTTAGTTCGGGCGGTATGCAGGAAATTTTGTGACTCCTGGTCCAGACCCAAAAGCTCAGACGAGAAAGTGCCCCTTTTATAGAGATGACCGCGCACTCGCGCGCGCTCCCGCCTGAATGGATGCCCGCTCCCTCGCGCCACCACGGGCTACATAGCCGTCCCCCTTCGATGCAAGCTGAGGTAACCGCGATCCAGCGCAAGGTACAAACCTTACACGTTCCTGACCTCGCGAGGGTTGTATCTCAACGCGACCGTACAGCGATGTCACCATGACTGCGCGAGCCCGACAACTGTGTGGACGGCCAACTGGTACACGTAGAACCCCTTTGGAAAATTACACCCGTACTGTGTGTTAGGTACTTTTGACGATAGACGTAGATACACCAGCCGTTACTGATACAATAGCTAGGCCCTCGCAGTACTGGCATGCATTAAGCAGCATTACAGTAGGTGTTCAGCAACACTCTTAACTACAGCCCGGGAAACCCGATCGACGATCAGTAAACATGCAAGCGACCTTGGAGGTAAACCAGAGACCTAATTCTGACGACTAGTGTTGTGTTTCGGGCCAACTCGCGCCCGCTTGTTCGTTCCCATTACCGATTGCTAGCGCGCGCCCGCGTGTTCGTTCCCATTACCGCTTGCTAGCGCCCGCGTGTGCATTCGTGAGAATTTCGGCTTCTAGGGTTTGTGCCATTACACGGGGTCTCTACTCAGAACCTCTGGCCTCTGGATCACGGCACGCCCCGTGCATCGAGTCATTCCCACTTCCTCCTGGCCCGCTCCCCAGATCCCTCTTTCCCTACCTCTACCACCGCTACCGCTTTACGTGGGATCTCTCCCGGACCATTTCCTTCCCCTTTTCCCAAGCTACGAACCCCTTTCAGGACCACCACAGTCTGTCCACTTTTCTTGTCCCACAGGCGTGCCTAAACCGAAAACAGAGGAAAGGGTAGCGGGTGTGGGCCATAGGCAAAACGGAAGGAAGACACGGGACAGAGACGGGGACAGAGACGGAGACGGAGACGGAGACGGAGACGGAGACGGAGGCGGAGGCGGAGACGGAGACGGAGACGGAGACGGAGACGGAGACGGAGACGGAGACGGGGACGGAGAAAGAGACTGAAACGGAAGGCCGAGACGGATACAGACCGAAGTCGTAGATGGAGACAGAATGCAATGAAGCCGGAAAAGGAGACGAAAGCCGGAGACGGAGATGAAGAAAGGCGGAAGACATTGACGGAGACGTCGGAAACCAGAAACAAAAGGCGTCAGAGGGCCCAGAGATATATGGAGGAGATGCTGGGAAGCAGTTCCATTCCGGAAAATGGTGCGGTACTTGTTAGAGGGACGACGACGGAGGTCTGGGGAAATGACTGAGAGAAGGGAGATATGGAGTTCTGAGAATGGACGGAGTACATAAAATACAGATTGGAAGGATGGAAGATACAAATATCATATAAAGGCACTGCTGGAGAAACCCGCCACGGGGCCACTAGTCGCCTTCCAATTTAATTGGATGTCTTCCGTCATTTCGCCTGATCCACCAATCACCCGTCGAGAAAATGGACCCTGGTCCAAATTTTAATGATGCAGAACTGGGCCTCCGCCCGCTCCAGTGCCACGCAACTATATCCGTAGGCGGAGCCCATGACGGGGACCACTTTTGATCTACTGTATAAGACTAGGTCATTACGCAGTAGGTACATTTTCTAAAACATTCCATTGAATGTTCCATATATCTCCTTTCCTCTAGCTGAACGGAAGGTGTACCTCATTACTTCGGTCCTTTTCTGTAAGCATCCATCAAAATTCAGATTGCCCTTTTTCATAAATGGGGTACCCTTTCGTTCGGCGCGAGCTTTCTTGTAATTAGTATTATTCATTACTTCTTGTCATCGAGTTCGCTTTCCGCCACAGAGTTCAAGTGGAACATTTGAAAAATTTCCGGCAACGAAATTCCCTAACTTCGTTTGAGGAACTGGTGAATTCTTTACGAATGTTTATAGTACTCCTCAGTTGTCCAGCTAATCTCAGCCCATAACTACCCTCATACTCCCCAAATCCCGCGAAAATTGGTTCCACAGGGAAAATTTAGAAACGGCCCTAAGTGGTGTACTCTTTACTGTATCTTCAATTTCATATATACTGTACACCTTGGTGTATCTGCAATTGCATATATACTGTACACCTTGGTGTATCTGCAATTATATCTGCAATAGCAGATACATACACCTTGGTGTATCTGCAATTGAAGGTAGAGTAGACCAATTTTACCAATAGAACTAAAAATATTTCCAGAAATTGGAAAGTGAAAATGATTTTCAGCCCTTTGATTCCTGAAAATAGCATTCCAATCCTACGTGATTACGACGACGGAAGAAACCAAATAAGAGCCCTTCCCATCCCAGATCTGGCTCACAAAATCCACTACGACGAGATCTGTTCAACATCGCTTCCGTGTTGTCTCAAAGCCACGTTCAACTCTGAAATCAGTACTGTGGACGCGATGAACACAAATGCGATTGTGGAAGATTCTGACGTTGCAGAAGGTCCGAACTGCGATCAGGGTGATTCTACAAGACTTCTGAATCTGCGGATGACAAGACCAAAAGAAGGATTTTGCTGAGACTATTTATCCTTTACGATGTGAACAAAGGCTGTGCAAGCGACATAGAGAAAGCGTTTGAGAAGTTTTCTCAGGACAGGAAATCTCACACGCCAGCAAGGGCTGTGACAAAGGAAAGCATCACTTCTCGTCACGTGAAGAACTCTCGAAATAAATATTCGCAGCCCATCACTGATAACAATGGCAGAGCCATGCCATATCGAAGAGATGAACACCACAATCTCATTCTCCGAGAAAAGGGAACACGTAGTATAGACGACGTAATAATCAGGATACCGGACAACAAGACACATGTTACACGCTTGTACTGGGAGATTCTTTTGTCCTTTGATATTATGTTTGAACAGAAAACCACGACAACCGCTCACTCCCCAAGTGAAGTTCGAACTAGACGACGCCAGGGTAGACCAGACCGTATTTACAAGGCTATAAAACAGTTTTGAGGCTTACGCAGAGCCACGACGTACCATCCAACGTAAGAAATCCTAGCGAGAGAAGCAACTAAATGCAACGCAGCAGTATAAAGCGCAATATTTGCGTACGAATTTGGAGACAAAGCAGCCGAACGCCCTATCATTCCATGCATTCCCTATGGCGTATTTTGCTTCCAACGAACAGCCAGGACAACTACCACTTTCCTTACTAAATATTCCAATTGTTCCAATGATAGCGATATCAAACGATGATAAGGATGCAGGTACAAATATCAACGCAGAAGAAGACAACCACATGGTGTCTGCAAGCAGAGTGGACGAAGACGAAAGCACTGATAGAAGCGTAGAAATTTAGTTCCACAGCATACTTGGATTTTTACTCACATTCCGTGTACTATTCCTGGCGTTCGTAAAGTTCCAGGCGTTCTCAAATTCTTTTTAATAGAACATTCATCACTCCGATAACGAGAATTCTGAATTTCACCATCATCGCGGGGACAGAATACATGGTTGGGAAGAAAACGTCTTCCAAAGGCCACCTGCCCAGCAATAGCCTAAACTGATTGCTTATCAGTCCGACGGACCATTCATTCCGAATTCGTTGCCTTCGTATATACCTGTCCATATCAGAACTGAAGGCGAATTTGCAACCTTGGTTCTACTTGAGTAGAAACACGATATTGTTACCGGGACTCAACAACCCAGTGCCAGCAATTGCGCATTGGTTAGGCGAGAAGAATTCCTGAGGAAAATGGAATGGCTCGGAGTCGTTATGTATTCCCCGGTCATGACGCAAACCTCAAAATTAATAACTAGTCTGATTATCATTCCGAACACATCTGTCCACAAGAGAACCCAAAACAGTGAAAGTGAGAGTGTCAAGGAATCTCTCTTTTGCTGAGCGTCGTCGTCCTTTGGGTGGAAAGGTTTTTCTTGGTACCACCCACAAACGCAACACATCCCGGAAACCGGTAAACTAAACCCTGCATGGTTTGCCGTTCTTCCGTATTTGGTTCTGAAGGTGGATGTGTTGCGAAAACATTTAGCATACTTTTAGCGACAGGTTGAATGCAGTTGGAAACTGTATCAGGACTAATACCATAAAAAAACTCTATTGTTCCAATCCGATTCCCCCTTCCTTGCCACCCCTTAAGGCAGCAGAGAGTTGAACAGCATCAACCTATCTGGGACAGCTCTTCGTCGCGGGCATATCGATGAAAGGCTTTCTGTCGAGAGTTCTAGCCTTAGGTCCAAAGGAAAACGAAGAGCATCTTCAGATAGGCGAAAAAGGTCGCTAAAATCTGCAACTATATGTCCTGTCAAGTTGTTGAAGTATCTGAGGTTTGTGGGACCAGAATAGTCAGAAGACTTGGAAGGTCCGGGAAAGGTTCTTGTCAGGGTGAAAAGGGGAGGAAAGGGCCCGGGAGAGATCCCTCGTAACGCGGTAGCGGTTGTCGAGGTAGGGAAAGATGGATCGGGGAGCGGACCAGGAGAAAGTGGGAATGACGCCAGTACTCTTGTAGGTCACAACTTGGAAGTGCACGGGGGATGCCGTGATCCAGGTACCAGAGGTTCTGCGTCGAGACCCCATGTAATGGCATAAACCCTAGAAGCAGGTAGGCAGACGATGTAGACGCGCGGGCTAGAAAGCGGAATGAATACGAGCACGCGGGCGCGAGTTAGCGCGAAACAAACACTAGTCGTTAGACAGTAAGCCTCTGCTTTACCTCCATGGTAGCTTCCCTTTACTGATCATCGGTCGGGTTTCCCCAACTGTACCTAACGGGGTGCCAAGCCCTTACTTTAATGATTCGTATTGTAGTCCAGTACTGCAATCGACTAGCTAGAGTATCAGTGAGGTCTAGTTTATGTACGTCTATCATCAAGTGTAACTAACACACATTACGGATGTGCTTTGCTAAAGGGGGCCACGTGTACCAATTGGCCGTCCACCCTGTTGTCGTGCTCGCGCACTCGCGGTTACAACGCTGTAGGTCGCGTTGAGGTGCAACCTTTGCCAGGTGGGTAACATGTAGGGGCTGTAACTTGCGCGGAAGCGCGGTTACGTCAATCTGAGGCAATGAAAAGCAGATGTCCAGCCCGAGGTACTAGGAGGCAGCGGTCATCCCTCAGTGGCGGGAGGGGTTTCGAGTCCTTGGTCACCGATATAAAATGGGCACTTTCTCGTCCGAGCTTCCGGGATTGGGCCAGACTCGAAAAAGTGCTACTTACCTCTTCAAACGAGCTTGAAGCTCCTGTGAAGTGATCAGCCACAGACCGTAACAACATGACAGGCGACAGCGAACACATTCACCCACCAAACAACCCTGCGGGGCCCAGCTCCGCGGTGATTCCTTCTTCGGCTCCCGTTCACGCTCGTCGCGAGGATTTTTTCTCTCTGCGTTGGGTTTTCGTCCGCCAGCGCTTTCCTTCTTGGGAAATGATGCGCAAGTTTATAAACGACGGACGTCTATACGATTGGTGGCGATTCGATGCCCTTGACCTCCCGGTGCGTGATTATCACGGCCCTGCCAACCTGGCACGTGATGCTTGGAATGCCCGTTGCAAAGACGCATATTCCAACTACGAGATTCCCGAGGCTCTGCCGAACGAGCTGTACTTCCTCCGATGGCCTGCGTATGAAAGTGCTGTGGGGAACCTGGCGGACCTGCGAACTCGTCCTCGAGAAGAGCTGTCTCACTCCGCTCTGTCGACGGCGGTGCCGCATGGCTGTTCCTGAACCTGGACAGCCAGTGCTGGGAGCAGCATGACATCAATGGAAAAGGGCGTCGTCGCGAGGTCAGGTGACCATGGTGGTGTCGGTTTCGCTTCATTTGCGAGGCACGTGACGAGCTTCACAGCCGCGTTCGGATGTGCGTTTTCTTCAGGGTTCACAACGTGGAAGTCCACAAGTTTCATCCTAGGGCGCGGACGCGCTATTACCCGAAATACCATTCGACCTTCCGACCTGAAGTCGGGAAAGGTATGCCGATACAGGTCCCTCCTGTCTTTGTCTATGCGAGTTCCATGTGGACGCAGTACGGCTGTTCGGCACATCGAAGTTCCACTTTTTGGGCGGTCACCCTGTCTCAATGGGCGTTGATGGTCGGAGCATCCCTGCTTCAAAAAGCCTACAGCCACGCTCGGCTGCACTATTTGTCACCTCGTACGATCGCGAACATCCGAACACTCGGTTTGGAGCCGATTATGAGAGGGAGATCCTATTCGGTGGCCACGTTCCAACGCCTCCTGATGGAGCATGAAGGGGTTGACTGGAACAACTGCAAGAAAATCAGCCTGCAGGGCCTGTCCAAAAATGAGGTGGACGAATGGCTGCCATGGGATCATGAAAAAAGGTGCATCGATTGGGGCAATGGGCTCCTCGGGGTCTCTCTGGCCAATCCTATTCCGCGCAGCGAGCTGCTTAGCAAACGAAATTCTGCACGGACGCGTTTCCTGATCCAGGATCTAGGCGATACTATGGACATTCTTGACGCGTTGGCGCTCTGCGTCCACGCTGCGGCGTCCTCGACTCTGTCGCTCCCAGTGCAGACGCCATTGGCTGAAGATTCTGCCGAACTAGCGCAAGCGCACGCTTTGGTGGAACGTCTTATCGAACGAGTGCTCACCCTCGAACGAGATCTCCTGGCCTTGGCAGCGGAGAACGATGATATGCAGAAGAGAAATTATGTGTGCTCAGAGGTAACGGCGGCGTTGCCAAGGATGGAAACCAAAGTGGTGACGCTGACTGGGCGTGTTTCCATACTCGCACAAGATCTGAAGCATCGAAGGAGGAGAACGAAAAATTTCCAAATCTCAACGACTACCATCGGTACGCACAGGCGGCTTCGTTATTCGCTTATAAACGTCGGTATGGCAACCTCAAACGGGTCGCCTAGGGTTTTTTTCGCTGAGGCGAAGGAGCGGAGCGAAGAACTTGCAGCCATGTTAACCCAGACAGTCGCGGATTGGGCGTTTGATTCCAAGGAGCAAAACTTCCATGATAAGGCGCAAGTTGCAGCTGAGAAAGACAAGAAACGGGCCGAGCGTGCGAACGCGAAAACCACAGCGGCAGCTGGCGCTTCGAAGTAACCGGCGGGTCCGCCCGATGCCGGGTTAGCTTGTTTGACCAAGGATATTCTACTGAGTATGCAGGTAGGGTAGTTCTGCACGGTATGTTCGACATCAGCCGTAA
>JAUBNZ010001506.1:0-11288 GCA_032355485.1 Bonnemaisonia californica | reverse complement strand
CCCACCCAGTCCGGTAAGGCCCGCACCCTGCCCCTACCTCTCGGTCCGCCTATTGCAGTGTCACGGTACACCTTGAGCAGTGCAAACGTATTCACTGGCATTCTCACACTTGGCAGAACGCGTGGCCAATGGGAGATGTGGAACCGGAAAGAATGACGGACACACAGAAATCCTCTTTAGAAGTTAGGATTTGTAAGCAGGGCCACTCCCGGTCGTTACGGGGGGCAGGTTTGGGTTATGTGGATAGCTGAGAGTGGGGATCCAGCAGTAGCAGGGGTCATAGTTGTACTGACTGTGCCATTGTGGTCGTGTTTAGTATCATGTCAGAGGTATGTCTTGGTCTCCGAGCCGAGTCCGGCTCGCGTCGTTGGTACTCGTGGTAGGATGTTTCCGTATGACGTCACGGCTGATCGTGGTGGTACAACCGCCCGTGCTGATGTGTTTAAGCCTCCTCAGCATTGGGTTATTGAAGCTGCCTCTGGTGCTCAATCCACACGTGGGCTGCGTGCGGATGGACCAGTTCACACGTGCGCTACGTGTCACTGATGTGGGGGATCCAGCGATGGGTGTCGGGAAGTTTCGTTCACCTCGCGGTTGGCGAGTCGATCTTCGATCCGTGCCTAATCGGCTTGGAAATACGCGCCGCGGTCGCACGCGGTCGCACAGACGAGGATGGGTTGTTTGGTTTCTGAAATACTGAGGAAGAACCGAATTAAGATCTTATCGGGAGGGAAGATATAAACTGATCAACTGCTCGTCAAAATTTGTGCTCATACAATTTTTTGGAAAGGAAATGATCTCTTTAATGACAAGCTAAGCTATCATCAGAAACAATGACTATCATAAGAAAGGAAAGCATGGCGCCCTATATAATGTAGGGTTGAGTGCATGAAGGGATAGAGGAACCAAGGAAAGGGTTTGAAGTGTTTTAATACAAGGATCGGAGGGAGGGAGAACGATGGAAGGTAATTACCGGGAGTTGGTACTGCGGAATGCCCGGATATTGTTGTAAGTATTGTAATTATAATTATTTTTCTTCTGAGTAACCACAGTCGCTGAACCATGATGAGTCATCGTGCATCACGATGAATCAGGATGAATCATCCTACATCTGAACACCATAATTTGCGGAGAACCAAATTAGGTGACAATAGTTGGTACTGTAGAGGCATGTGGGTTGCACATCGTCGTAGATAGGATTATGTCACGGTTTCGGGTAACTCCTCCGTCCGTCAGAGTAAATTACGCTCCGCGGAGGCTCGCTATCTCCGTGAGTATTTTTCAGTAGTGTAAACACATTTAGACACAAACTGAAATCCGCAAACGGAGCTGACACCTCGCATAATGGTTTTCGGCGTAGCTCACTGAGGGGGCGGGGACTTTGGACTTCTTTGATCCTAGAGTGACCAGAAATATAGTGTCATTTCCGTTGAAAGGTGTACTCTTGAATTATAGGAAACGTTGAAAACCATGTTGGATTTCCGCCATCCACCACGATTAGTTGTACGAGCAAGGCGCAAATAGGTGAGAATCTGATCTGTGACCCCTCCACTGCGCAAGCTGTGAGAGGAATACGTAAATGAGGGCGGAGGGATTATCTGAAAGGCTATGAGACAAGCAGTGAGAGCTGTAGTTACGACGTGATTCCTGAGAACCAGGTCAGGTTTTGACCAGTAGAGTTCGTTGGGATTAAACGAGTGTATGCGCATCTGATAGAAACGGATCTGTAGAGCGGGAGGGTTTGCGACCGGATAAACGTGCAGGGTGATGGTGACCCTTCAGCGCACATGCGCCAAAACCTCTCATTGAACGTCCTTTGAGCGACCTTGGGGGCGCTGTGAGAGTAATCATCTCTGGATTATTGGCGTTTTCCCATTTTGACCATCTTTTCGTACTTGAACATCCTCGAGGTGTACTGTACGAACGGATCCCTCTCACCATGTCAGCAGATACTGAAATTAAACCATTTCTGCTTGGTTTTCAGTGAAGCAGCCAGAGTCTGATCTTAGCCCCAGTTGTCGTATCTTGAAAAAATGTCAGCAGTTAATGCAGTAGGCATATCTTGCAGCCCTCCGCACTGGTCGTCTTGATGCCTAAAGGCCCTGATCAGGTCTTCGAGATCATAACCAACGAAAGGGTCTGGGAATCCCTCTGTGACATGCCTGATGCGTATGGCAGAATGTAGTGATCTACTGAACGACTATGCATACGGTCCTCTTCGAACAGATGCCCGATATAAGAAAGCGCTGTCCCTTCTGATGCAGGTAGTACAGTATGACCGTTAGCTTCGCAGAATGACGCAAATTTAGACCACTGGTTGTCTTGGTTCTGTCAGAGATTGGTGCAAGGTAGTGTTGGGCCAATCTCACAGCTGCTCACCCAGCGGAAGTTCGAGGGATAATAGAAGAAATTCTCTGTTGGAGGAAGAGGAAGTTCGAGTCCGTACTTCGACTAGCAGCAACGCTAAGACGGGGTTGGCTCCAGCAGAGCTGAAGAGTTGACGCCCTTATCCTGTTGTTAAGACTAGTGAGGCTCTGCAGAGCCGACGCAACGTTGCAAACCAAGGCGCTCCGGTCTAATTCGGAACGAAGAGGATACCGTGAGACCCTCCTTCCTGGATTTTCAGAAGTGTCGTCCAAATCCAAGGTGGTGGAGGGTTCCAGAGGCGGCTGCGTCATTCTCCCCAGCGCTCTGTGAACTGTGCTGTGATGAACTTGCATCGCGCTTGGGAGCCTCTACGAGAGGCCAGTAACGACGAACGGTTTGTAATTGTAACGAAGTTTCTACGGATTCCAGAAAAGATGGCCTCTCTGCTTGATCTCGGGGGTTCCGGAATCGGCTGAGACGGTCGCCCTGCTTGTTGAGTGCGGCGGTAAGCCAAGAGGCTCCTACCGTTATCTTCATTTTCACTACGACACGTTGTAGGAGCTGGAGCTCCGCCACCAGTTCCGGATTGGCTGATACCATGTTGGATATGTTATGGAAAACAGTCATACTGTCGATAAGCAGGAGAAGAATTGCATCATCTCCTGTGATGCGTGCTTGAAATAGAGCATCCTCTAAAAGCCAAGCGGACTGCCATAAGCTCTGGTAGGGTGGTAGATTTCAGGCGGAGAAAAGGAGACCATATTCTATGCACGGAATCTTCTCCTCTTGAAACGGCGGTCATGTTGCAACCCAAGGTACCCCCGTATGAGACGTCGCCGTTTTGTGCATTAAGGCACCATGATGGTTTCCCATTTGCAATCAGTCTTCCGTCCCCCGCCAGCTTGGTGGAAAAAGATTGAAGGTCTCGTAGCGCAGAATAACATAGTTCTACTTCTGGCTCCGGAAATCTTCCGCGCCGGGGTGCACTGTCTGGCTTTGAGGTCCTCTTGGAGACTGCGGGTGAAAAATCTGGCCAAGGGAAGAGGGGTTAATTTGGATACTGCGTGACCACAGAGGCTGACAAGTAAATTTTCCCGGACCCAAAGACTCCTCTGCTGAACAGCACGCAGTAACTCGGATCCCATCCCAAGTAGATTTCTCAGCTTCTTCGGGGTTACGAAGTACCGAAAGATTTCAGTATCGATAATCAGTCCCAAATACTCCCAGCGGGTTGGCCCTTGCCCCCAACGAGACCTTAACAGGATGCGTCAAAAGGCCCATATTCTCGAAAAGCATGTTCAACGTAGCTGAGATCTTCTGAAACTCTTCTTCCGTACATAGAGAGCTGCCGTTCCCGGGTGCTATTAGATATTCGTCTAACCACTCCGTAGCTCGAAGATTTAGTGTAGCGTGCATCTATCGTGTTTAGGGGATTCGGAGTTTTGCGAACAAGAACAGTGAAGCGGTCCTTTCGAACGGAAGAGCCATACATCGATAATAGCAGCCATCGTATATGAAAATAAACTAGTCCCAATTCAGCTCGTGGAGAGCGAAATGCCGATATCCAGAACGCCAGTCGAAGGATAGGAGAAGATCCATTGGAAGAATGTATGCTAGTAAGGACGACAAAGTCTCCATGTGTACGGAGCGCTTTTCCCAATGGGGGCTCTATTCTTCCAAATTGATGATGAAACGGGTTTTCCTTTCTGCCAAATATCGAAAGCGCTGGAGATCAACGCCCCATTTTTCATTCGCTCTCTGGCGTCCTGGGGGCTTACCTGCTCGTAGATAGGAAAACTGTAGTACCATGCCACGCCGGCATGATACTACGGGCTCCTCATCCCCCAAACTACTACACGGGCCACGGCCCGGGTGTAATTCTACGGTTACGACCTATGATCAATTTTATTTCTTGGAAACTCACGTGTACCTGTGAAGGTACACGTGTTACCGATAACTATGGATCTAATCCGGGTAGGTGAGGACCACCGAGCTTCGGATGTCCCCTTGCCCACGTGTACTCTGCGGGCACACGTGAACACGCGGGGCCGACCGGCAAGCATAAGCGGCGTCCCAGAGGGGTACTATAGCGCCCCCGGGACAGATCTACCGGACTGGACCTCACACGTGTACCCTCCAGGGGGAACGTGTTCCTACAGCTTTAGCCCCCCTCCGGCCCGGTGAGGACTACCGAGCTCCGGATGAACGCGTGTACACGTGTGCCCGGGGGCACGCGTGGATGCGTATTGCCAGCGGGCGGACCCCCACCTGTACCCCCAGGGGCATACCTCTGCCCCGGTGCGGTGCTTACTGGGTCTGACCCCCTGGCGCAGCACCGCTGCCACACCTGCCAATGGGCAGCTGCCATCGCTGGCTGCCGCCCATTACAGTACCGCCGCCGACCCTTCATGGGCCGACAGCCCCAAAACCATTCATCTGCCACCCTCCGCAGGTGGGCAGATGGAGGTGGCCTGAGCACCACTGTAAGCCTATGTTTACAGCTGAGTGCCGGCCACCTGGCGATACATCGGGCAGATTTAGTTAGTATTTTACTGTAAGTAGTGGGGTACAATTCTATTATTTAAGGCTTAGCTAACTAGCTATCCTACCCACTAAAGAGCCAACCAAGACCTCTGGATTTGACCTTACAACTCAACCTGGAACAGACCGCTCCACGCCGACGCCGACCACCTTTCCTCCGTATGAAAGGCGTCGGTTGGGTTAGCTCCTGCGATGCTCTACGTCCCGTTCAGCTGCCTTTGACTGCGCAAACCCGCCCTACACGCAGCATGCCACCTGTGCCTCTTCGTGAGCTTCAATCTCCCCTCTCTTTTCCCATTTTGCTCGACCACTCTCGTGGCCGTGCACCGAAACCCCCAAGCACCCTACCTTTCCCCTGGGGAAAGGCAGGGCGTTGGGCGATTTCCGGCAGTTCACCCCCTCCACACCCTACCTTTCCTTTGCAGGAAACGCTGGGAGAAGAGCAGCTACCTCAAGGCTTCTCAGACCTGTAAGCGATAGATATACTTCTCTCTCCCCGCCCATCGCTACCGGCTACTAGGGACAATAGTAACCGGAGGTGCTCAGGCTCTTTTCTGTAAATATTATCATCATACGAGCTGACGAATGTACCGTCAAATCTGAGACGAGGCCGTTTGACACATCTTTTCAGCAGTATTTCATTTCTCAAAATGATCGAAAATCCAATTTAGTCCCGCGGCAACCTCTCTTCGTTTTTTCTTCCGTCAACTACGGATATTATGTATAATATTCCATCAATTTCAAATCTGACCTAAAAATTGTAAGCATTACCTGCGGTGAACAACGGAATGGATGTGTAGTGCAAACATGCACTCTATGGATGCATTATTTATGGTTATTTATGACGGATCATTTCTAGGATATTCGATTGGCTACTCGCCCCGACCTTGCTGGAAACTCTGCCATGTGTAGAATCTGTAAAGATGAATACTTTCAGGTGCACTGCCGTCGAGCTCATCTCCAACGGTGCACCACTTGATATCTCCCAAGTGTGTAATTTATTACTTATTTATGCGGGACTTAGTTACTAATTATTTATGCTAGATTTAGTTACTAATTATTTATGCCCCCTTGCGCTTTACTTCTGCACCATTACCATCGAGGGGCTACTTCCTAATATATATATAGACGCCGGCTTATCTGGCAACTTCTAACGCTAAAGGAAACCGGAGGTTGGTCCTGAATTTATGCCCATTGTTTCGCGTGGCACTGAAGTGTCTTCTGTGTCCCTCATTCATCGCATTGCATGGTACCTCCAGGTTTTTCCTTTGCTTTCTGAGCATCTTTTTCCATAGTCTCTGCCTTATATTTCTTTTCTGGTTTCTTTCTTCCGGTCTTTTGACCCTAACAATGTCGTTCGTCGTCGACAAATTGTTTCCATTATAAGCTGTAATATTCGTTCGATTCTAGCTGTCAGAGCTACCGTGCTTTTCGCGAGGCGGATTTACAACCCGCACGACATACACGCTCCAAGCGTGGCACTACCACCCACTGGGCTCACCAAGCGGGGTCCCGAATTCCCCGATTAAATACCTAGGGATCTCTATTATTAGCCTTCGGCTACTATTCTTATACCTCAAGTATTTCACTACAGGATACCATTCATGATTAATTCTGTACTTGCATTTCTTGATGTTGGACATGGATGCTTTCTTCCCGAAGCGCTCTTTGACATTCACAGCCAGCTGCGGACTTATGATTGGGGGGGGGTGTTTTCTTACCAATTGAATGAAATCTGTCACCAGATTTAGGGGAGGACACAGCAAGAACATGTGTGTTTATGAGATCCTTCACCGACTACCACTACCCATGATAAAGAAAATTCTTCATTGTCGTAAAAGAAGTAGTGGTACTCGATGAGACACTTCAAACGACAGATAAGACGGGCTTCTTGTTCATGAATTGGTCACAGACAGTACTTGGCCCTCAATGAAACAGGCAATGGAAGGCGTTTGTCGATGCTTCCCACGGAACAAGGGAATTGGCCATTCTTGGCATACGGTAATAGCACATGCACAAGCTTCCGATTTGCACATGGCAACCGGGGTGGAAGATTCACAATTTTACAACTTCTAGGGTCTGTAACACCTCTAGTTCCGAAAATAAAACTGCCAATGTGGTCCGGAAGGTTTGAAGATGAGGAAACTTTACCACGGAAGCCAATCTTCTTTCCAAACCTGAAAACCAAGCTAGAGCTCTTTTTTGACGATATACAGAATTTTCAAGTGATTCCAACTATTGAATTGAATTTTGAAAATTAGAATGTTTGCAGACCAACGGAAAGGCGTTCTGTGAGAAATGCAACAGTTTCTTTGCAAGTTGGAGCGATAAGGCATGTGTTGTGTCGACTCCAGTTGACTCGTCTGTTTCATTGATTCCATCTCGAACCCCAGCTTTTCCCTTCCAGCGCCAAGAATGCATTTCAGAGCAACTGTTTACACTATGTGATCTTGCTTTAATACCAGAAAGGCGAAAGTCGAAAATCTTCCCTGAGTACTAGGACATTAATTTGGAGGGGCCGCGGCAACTTCCACAACAGAGGCACTGATAATCTTGGAAATGCGATATCTCCTGCCCTCTCTGCGAAAAAATTTCTTGTCAATCAACTCTTCTACTTGAAAAGAATCTGAAGTGGGCGCAGAAATCATCTTTCCACAACTTGAGCTTTCATCAGAAATGAGGTCTATGATCTTCCTCTGACAGCTTTCGGATGGTTGGGACGCGGAGGTGAAAGGGGAAGGAGGCAAAGGACTGAATGGAGATGGTTTCAATGGAATGGTGGAGAAGGTTTGAATTGCATTGAACGAAGGGGAAATTTCTCGGCTACCCATTGCATCCATATCGATGACTGCCACCATGTTTCATGCCAGAAGGCCGTACGATGTGGCCCGCCACTTGGTTACGTAGCTGACAGTGGGGAGTGGCCGCCACGTGTGCCACTCCCTGAGACGTCTGGTCAACCTAGGTGGACCGTACTGTGCTGACAGACCCTCCAGGGCCTGGGAGCCTTACAGTCCACCAGTGCCTCAGCGGGCTGCCGTACAGTTCCCCCATTGGCCAGAGCAACGAGCTCGCGCGCACTGAAAGTTCCCAAGCCTTGCCATACACGTGGCCCCCCACTAAGCTACGTTGCAGACAGTGGGGAGTGGTCGCCACGTGTGCCATTTCCCGAGACCGGCAGGTCCGCCCAGGTGGAATGCACAACCTGGCACGGCCTCCAGGGCCTGGTAACCCTTCAGTCCGCCATTGGCTCAGCGGAATGCCTTACAGTGACCCATCAGCCAGAGCAGTGTGCCCGCACGCATTGTAAGGCCCTGACTACCAACTGAGTACTAGGGCTAAATTTGAGTCCTTTATTAATAAGTAATACGGGGTAGCCATTAGGGCTACCCCTGTCTAGAGTCTAGAATGGAGGGTCCAATAGCTATAATACCTACCTAGACTGACGCAGTAAACCCGACTCAGACTACGAGACTTCCCCCCAAGATCTTCAATATTGGTTGGAGCGAGCTTTAAACGCCCTTCTCGATTACCCTCGCGGGAATTCGTCGTGGTTAGTGTAAGAGCGTCCTACGACTCCCTCCCCTTCCCCTCAACGTTCCGACCTGCCCCCTCGCGCTCCCCAAATCCCATCACTGTACCCCTCGCGAGGTACAGTGCCCCCACTTCTCCCGCGGTCCTCCCCGTTGCCTCCCCCTAAAACGGGTGTTGTGCGGAGTCGGCCCTCTCTCCCACGAACCCATCGTAGCCTACTCACGGCGGCTACCACTCGACGCGCCCACCTTAGTTCCATTACACCGAGCTAAGGTCCCACCGGTAGGCCTCATCTCTCCGTGAGGAAGATAGGATTTCCCACACCTTGGTGCCCTACCGCGCTATTGGAGAGGCTAGGGACACAGTCTCCGGAGTCCCCAGATCCAGCGCTCTGTACATACTACAACGGAGTTCGCGGGTAATTTTCTGTTGGAAAACGAGAATCCCGGAAGGGAACGACTGCGGGATATTAATTTGCCCGCCGTAGTCACCCTGCACGAAGTTCCGAAGGCGCTCGCCGCGGTAGCGAAGCTTGAGTCCGGATAAGATGCCTTCCGAGAGGCTTGCCATGCGGACCTCCAGGTGCAAGAGGATCTCTATACGCGCTTTCAGCAGAGGGGCTACGAGGCAATGTATCAGCTGCTTGCGCAGAGCCGTGCGGTGTGGAGGTCTGTTGAGGCTTCCCTCGAGCGTTGGGGGATACTTCGTCCTAATCAGACTGCGGTGTTAGGGCGTCTGGGTCCGCCGGGTCTGGGTCCGAGGGTGGTGGCTGTAATGCCAATAGGTCTGGACGCAGGCCCAAGGTCGGCTGCAAGAGGGGTCGTTTGGCCTAATTATTGTGCAGCTTGTCGGCCCATATTCACTTCCCATAGTAACACCCCGTAGTGTAGGCTTGTCAAAAATAAAATACATTGCTTTCTCTCAACTCGTTGCGTGCCTTCGAACGCGCGCTCCCTGGGGGATCGTGGTGAAGTGGCGCATAGACGTCGAAGGTGACCCTGCGATTCTCCGTCGGCTTTGCAACTGTCCGTTAAAGACTGGTGACCAGGGGTGCGGGGAAGGCGGCTTCGGGTTCCCATGTGTCGTCCGTGGATGCCAACCCGTACCATCGTACTCGGCAGATCGAGTCCCCCCCCCGCTTTTGACATACTCTTCCAGCAGCCGGCCAATGAAGAATTCCTGTTCGTAGGGGGTTGCTGGACGATGTGTTTCGCGACAAATATCGGGCGTTTCCGCTGTTGTGGTGGGCTCCTGAGGTCCTCCCGTTTGCGGGGGTGCACCGGCTCCCTGCAGGGCTGGAATCCCAGGAATCTGGTGGCGGGGCGTTGTGGAAGCCGGGGGAGATGCTGTTGGGGGTATGCCTAGAGGTGGGTCTTCTGGAATTCGGGTTTCCCCTTCAAGGGGTGTGGGGCTCCGGGGCCGCGGCCAGCGGGATGTGTGGCCGTATTGGCGCTGTCCGTATGTGGTCTGAGCTGACATGGTCTGGCACGTCGTCAACGACATCGTCGAACATGTGACCATGGCAACTAATGACCGGAAAGGGGCCCACCACAGGGAAATCGAGCGTGGTCCGAGGACGACGTGAGTCGAGATTGGCGTCATCGTCCACTTACGCCACGCCCCGGGAGACATCCCCGACGTACACGAGGTCGCCGACCTTGATTTTCATGTTGGCAGGACGGACGTTTTGGTCAAATTCCCGTTTGTATCGCTCCTGTGCTCGCGCTAGGGAGTAGGACGCTTTCGCGTATGTCCTCTGTAATTTCGAAAAGAAATTGGAGCGCATTAACGGTGAGAAAGGGACGAGGTCGACGTTTTACGTGTGGAAGTGGACCGGGTATCGAGTGAGGGTGAGATAGAGAGGTGATCTTTTGGTTGAGCGGTGTACACAGCGGTTGTACGCGAAGGCAAGCGCGTCGAGGTACTGGTCCCACGACGTTTGGTGATCGCTCACGTAGTGACGTGGCATTCCCAGATGCGTCCGGTTCATTCGTTCCACCTGACCATTCGTCTGGGGGTGGCACTCCGTAGTGAACAAGTTACGGACCCCTAAGATGCGGTACGTGTCCTGGAATAGCTTTGATTTAAACTGCAAAACATTATCCGACAGCAATGTCTTGGGTGGCCCTTAAATAAACACCCGATGCGTACAGAACGCCTGCGCTACAGCCACGGCCGCTATCCTAGAAAGCGCTACAAACCAGCACAGTTTGCTGTATCGGTCCGCATTTACCAATATGAAGCGTTTGTTTTTGGTCATTGTCTCGAGGGGCCCAAGGATGTCAATAGCCTCGCTTTGCAGCTGTTTTTCCGCCGGGAATAGTTTCAGCGGGTTCGTGTGCTTCACCAAGGACATGGCATTGTTTGCACATGTTTCGCAATTGCGGACAGTGTTCACCACATCCACCGTGAGTTGAGGCCAGTAGGCTTGGTTCCACAGAGTTTCATACATGCGTCGTATCCCCGGGTGACCTGCGCGGGTCGAATAGTGATTGGTTCGCAACAGCCGAAGCCGTAGAGTGGCGGGGACGAGGACCTGGCTCAGATTGTCTTGCGGGTACGGCCGGGTGAGAATCCCTTGCGGGTTCACGCGGAAGTTGCCGCCCATGCTTTTGGACACCAATGATGTGTTTTCCTGGCAGAGTGCCTCCAGGCGTTGCTCCGCCGACCACTCCGGGATGGTAATGGACTCTTCCTCTGCAGTCGGCAACGGCAAGACCGGGGACGTGTTTGCTTCTGCAGATGTGCGAGAGCACGACGGGGGAATTTCTGCAACGGGTGGAGCTGGAAACAAGAGGAGCGGTTGGATCACGCGGCCCCCGGAGACGGGGAAGGGCCCCACCCAC
>JAUBNZ010001505.1:0-11296 GCA_032355485.1 Bonnemaisonia californica | reverse complement strand
GCGCAAGCACAACCGAACAGCACTCATCCCCGCCCCGTCAACAAGACAACTGGCAGAGACGGGGTACATGTGGAAATGATGCAGCATGATGTACAAGGATGGACACAGGTCCTCTTTGAGGTACTCAAGCTGTGCGGAAGGCACGGGATAACTCTGGAGACATGGCAGGATACGATCCCCATACCCATCCACAAGCGAGGCCCCCATTGCGACCCCGCCAACCATCGTCCAATAACGTTACTTTCACATGTCATAAAAGTGATCAGCAGTGCTCTGCACAGGTTCCTGCGGAGAACAATGACAATGAAAGACATGCAGCTGGGATTTCAACGGGTCTGCACACCGCTAATTGCGGCCGGCCAACTAGACAACGCACTACGTACTGCCGACAACTGGGTCGCATTACTAGATCTAACAAGTGCGTACGACCTACTCCGCCGAGATCGTCTAATGCAAAGATGCCAAGACACCATGCACCCCACTACCACAAAAATGGTTCAGAACTTTCTGCAGCCCATTAAGGTCCGAATAGTAGGTGACCAAACCCACGCAACAGGCATGCAAAACGAAGGACTCTCGCAGAGAGACCCTCTGAGCCCCGTATTATTAAATGTGTAAATCGATACACTGGCCACAGACCTCAAAATGTCCCTCCAAAGACCAGCTGACCGACCGCCCGGAATGCTCTTTGCAGAGGACACGATCCTAGACTTAAAAACCCCAGCTGACCCGATAACAGGCCTGCGGACCTTCGAGAGATGGGCTAGACGCAATCTCATGACCTGGTCCCCATCGAAGTTCCCCGTCCTCATTCCACTCACAACACACCCAGAAACTCTTTCATTCACGCTGCAAGGGGAATAGCTCACAATACCACCCAGCGCTAAATACCTCGGCCTTACCCTCACTGCAACGGGGCCTCAGGAGGTATTCACCGGCCCTGAAGGTGAAAAGGCACAGCAGAAGCAGTTGGAAATGGTAAAGGAGCGATACATTACCCCAGAAACGTCAGCACGCGCTGTACGAATGTTTCTGAACACCTTCGTAAAGCTGTTGCACGAATATGGATGGCCACTGGTGTCCCCGTCGAGGGAGAGTCTTGCAGAAATAGACAAATTGTAATGCACATTCATGGGCATTCTGCTTATTAATAGCGGTTACATACCTGAACAGAAGCTCCGAGAGCAGCGAAAAATATTTGCCATTCCGTCTCCCCAAACACGGAAACACTCTCTGACATTCCGATGTGTCAGGGGCCTGAAAACAGCAGCGACCACAGCTGGTGACAAGGCAACGACCCGGAAAAAAGCACGCAAGGAAAACAGGCACTCTACACGCTGAAACGCCTAGGCCACAATCCCGATGCCATTACCCAGGAAGCGCTAGGCCTCCCTCTCACCTTTGCGTTCCCCCAGCCTAGAACTCCCAAGACAGGACGGGTGTTGTCAAAAAGGAAGGCAGCACGCGTTCCGAAAGGGGCTCTTCCCTCAGCCCTTTGCCTCCCATCCGGAGACGTACACCTTCAGGCAACGGCCGTGCGGTATCACCTCGGGACGTTCCTAATCCTACCCGCATTCCCCCGCCTCCGCCGAAGAGTTAAACGGGAGAGCCTGGCGCTGGCCAAGCTGACGGAATCGAACGCGACGCAGGAAGATTTACGAGCTGTAATGTTGGCACTCAACAAAATTACAGACCTCACACCAAGAAGTGACGTCCACCAACGTACAACCCCGCACGCATTAACAGTAGATATCACAGGTATCTCGACAACCCAAAATAGCCAAACCGGACACGAGAATGCAGCAGCATTGAAGCAGATCTAGTAGATAGACACCTCTGCTTGGGTAGCCCCACATAAGCGGCAAGCGCTTCCAGCGGCATCCGTGAACACTTGTTCGAATAAGGCCCAAATAAAAATGACTAAAAAGATTATTTTTTATGAAGGGATTTTATGTGTTCCTTGTACAAGCTGTAATTGATGCCAGCTACAGGTTTATTTTCCTTTTTGCTGTATGTGTTGGTTCTACTCATTATTCCGTTGCCTTCGATCTGTTCAGTTTAGGTACAGAAATCGCGGTAAACCAAAATCTCTTTTGTTTCTGGAACGCTGGAGAGGAGGCCTACCAATTTAGGGAATCAAATTATACAGCCCTTCCTGCATCTCAGATTGGTTTTTATGAAGATTCCTTCAAAGTCTACCTATCCAGTTTAAGGTTGCATGTCGAACAGGACTTTGGAGTAATGGTGTCTCGTTGGGGAATATTGTGGAAATCTCTTGCATTTTCGCTTCCTAAGAACCTATAATTGTTAACGCGGAGATGATGTCATGCAATTAATTTATAGAAAATATATTTGAAGCAATGAGATTCTTGTCCAGTGAAGGACGGTTTGGAGGTCTGGAAGAATGGTTGAGAGTATGGTACAACGCCACGAAAAGTGGTATTATGGTTTTGAATGGAGGGCCGCGGAGGAGGCAGGGGGAACTAGAGTGGTCTGAGATACATCAAAATATGGTGTCTGAAATTGAAGCATTTGGCCTAACTCATCCAGGTCGCTAATAGAGGAGGTGCTACTGTTGTGGAAGTTGGTTCTGTTGCCTGTCAGGAAGACGAATATTTCTATATGGAATTGGGTTCGCTTAGCAGAACTGTTATAAACGAACACGAAGATGGTAAAACAGGCCGATAAACAACAGTGATCATAATAGTGTCCCGCAAGTGTAAAATCGAATGCGACTTGGTATATAGGCTGTGCGAGATGACTTTCATGAAATGCAACCTGAAGCTTTTGAACAGATTCGGGCTCCCATGTGTGACAATCACACGCGCTTTTGAATAGAGGTGTAGCCAGTCGTTCAAGTGTGGTAGAGACCCGACGTACAAAAAAATAATTAGATAAAATTAGCTGGCGGAGATGACAGTATGATCGAAGAAACGATCACAAAGCGAAGCGGATACATCTCGGATTGCTGCGATCTGCTTTGAAGCGCTTCCTTTTGGAATCCAGGTTCTCAAGAGTAGTTCTACCCTTTTTGGGCGTTTCAGTTGCTTTCCGAGGATGTTACACCTGCATTCGTAAGTGAAGGCCCTATGGATATATACGTATAATTACTTTTCCCAGTTGTGAACTTCTTGGTACATTCATGTGTCCTTTAGTTTCAATGGGAGACGGATAACCAATTGGTAGTTACATTTTACACTGCATAAAATACTGCGGAAGACCGACACTCCATTTCAGTATCGTATACACTACAATATCGGATATCTTATACCCTTCCATGAATGGTTGGGCGTGTGGAATGCAAGTACTTGTTATCGATGTGTCTTTTTTGTATATGTTTTATAGAAAAGATAAGGACTATCTTCACATGTAATGTGCGGGTTATATGTTTTGTGTACGAAAGACATGTATAGAACAAAAATATCCGAGACAGCCGGTATCCGTCCGGGTATATCCGCCACTACATCTGTCCCAATACGCAAGATTGGCCCACTGTAGCAGGAAATGTTTCGCCAAGCTTGTACAATTCAACGGAAGTTCCAAGCCCACCCAATTTTCGTCCTGGAAAATGGGCGCAAGAACACCTTTTTGTCTACAACGTAATTTATCTCAGGTACCTGAATCACGGACTGAGTGGGCCCTGTACAGGATTGTTTATTAATAGAACGTACTGCAGTAGCTGTTAAGCACAGGCGTTACACAGAAGAGCCATTGTAGCTTGCAGGGGAAGCTTCCAGAATGGGCAAAGGTTCCCAAATCATTTCTGCAGGAGGCACGCTCGTGTCTATAAAAACCTCACATCGCTTGCTTCCTGCTAGCCCGGGGTAGACAACAACAAAAATACAACCAACCTCTTTCCCATCACCTGTAACAACTACTGTAGAGTAACTGTGGTAATTTGTATGCGTGGATTAATTAGATAATTTCTGGATGGTTCTACGAATTACTGTGACAGCACAGTATTGCTGTACACAGCTCGGAGAAGCGTCTAAGGCGCTGATGGATGCTTCTAGTCCGGTTTAGTGTTTTCTAGAGTGGGCCTACAGCGTTCTAACATCTTGGTAGAGGATGTGCTCTAGCGGGTCTTTTTGGAGTGGTTTGAGTGCTAGCTAAGTTTATAAAAGGGGCCTGGTCTGCTGTTCCTCTTGAGAAAGGGGAACTCAGTCAGCCATCCCTTCGTCTTTGTAGTGATCAACGCGCTCTACATTCCCCTTCCGTTTCATCACCCCTGGTGGAGCCGCAGTGTACAATAGGCTATTCTGACCATTACCATGCTGCCCCAACATGTCACAGCTACGTACGCATCGCGCTTGCCGATCTGAACAACCTTGCTCTGAGCTATAAAAAAATCGGGCTACCTGCTTTTCTCCCCAGCACTTCTTCACCTTATCTGCTGTCTCAACCATTGCTTTTTTCCATCCTTTATCTAACTCTGAACAACCTGTACGGCTCCTTTAGACGTCTTCAGCCATCGGTATGTGGCATTGGCCTCTCTGCGTTTCCGGCTGAGCGATTCCTTTTTACAAAGTACAACCAGTTACATTATATAATGTCAGCAGTAATTTAGTGTCATTATGCAAATAGCTAAAGTGAAACCAAATCAGGTGCCCCAATATTAGGACGGCACGTAAATATTTTCAATTTTGATGCATCTTCACGTTTCGTACAAGGCTGTACAGTACCCGTGGTGACAGGTTGGCCCCCACGCGCTGCGAATACCGAACAACTTGGCGTCCTATTCTCCCGCTCTTTTTTTGCGCAATCTGGATTATACAGTCGAACAACATAGAATAGAGGGGGTTCCTCGGGCCTTCCGGAAAACCAGTCTTCACTTCTTTTCATCTTGTTTTCGACCAGACACCAACTCTTCTCACTTCCCTTTGTTCTGTTTGTATTCATAGCTGTGTTACATTAACGTTGTCTGGATCCCCAATTATTGCATGTATGCAGCGCGTCGGACGCATGCAGCAACAACGCCAAATGATGCATGCCATTGCTCCAAACGCTCAACCTCATCCACCGTCTCAATTGACCTCGCCCTCACCTGAAACTGCAACCCCAGTTCGCCTGCCACAGCAAGCATCGCAGACAGAAGAAAAAAGCAGCCCACAGATTGTCCTTACCGTTGCTCATAGGGCAAAGGTTCTGTCATGGATGAGAAATACATTTGAACAAGAGGGCTCCCGAGGGATCGCAGATAAGGCCTTGAAGCATTTCCCATCTCTGTACCGTGCCAATCATAACGCGAATATCACAAAAAGCAATGCGCCAATGGGAGAACGGGACAATACTTCCAGTCAACGTGGCAGGATCGGTGTTTCTTCGAGGTGCAGGAACATCGATAAAAATAGTGGGCAAAAACAGCAAGCGAGATGCGCGAATCAAGGCAGGAATGGGCCGTGGGCGAAAGAGAGGAGTGGGTTGACGAACTCCAGCGAGATGTTTGAGATGAATTGGACCGACTCAGAAAGCTCGGAGTCAATTTCAACCATTCTACGATTCGATCACTCGCTTTGCATGTTCTGGAGCACAGTAATTCGCCGAAATACAGTCGAAACATGATCGACCGACGGACAAAGAAGCCGCTCATTGACAAAATAAACGCATATTGGGTTCAGTCTTTCACCGAGGGGTTGTTTAATGTCAGTAGAGCACATACTGGTAAACACCTCTTAAGCCCAGCAAAAGAGCTTGAAATCGAACATACAATGGCTATGCATCTTGGTCAAATGAATAGCATGCTAACAGAAAAGGGTGTTGACGAGAAAGATTCGTCTAATGCTGACGAGACACATTTCGTTCTTAGCATGGATAACGGTCGCACGCCAGTGATGTGGAATACACTGACGTCGT
This sequence comes from Bonnemaisonia californica, assembly GCA_032355485.1. NCBI lineage: Eukaryota > Rhodophyta > Florideophyceae > Bonnemaisoniales > Bonnemaisoniaceae > Bonnemaisonia > Bonnemaisonia californica. Next base: position 5,443 of record JAUBNZ010001505.1, on the reverse strand, counting down.
TTCAGGTGGAGAGGGTGTCACGATGCTGGTGAGGCTGTAGTGCGGGCGGGACGTAAGAATCGAGGCACCCTTCATGATTTTCAGAAACGACAAGCGCAGCCATCCATTTTGGGGAGTGGAATATTCTGTGACCGCTTTTGCCTTCCGCTCAGGTCCCAAGGAGTGGATGGATCGCAAGGTGTTTGTTCAGTGGCTGCAGGAGCGAAGATTGATTGCAAAACGGCCTAACTAACGCAAGAGGGTTCCATTTATTGCCAATTGCAGCGGCCATGCATTGACAGCAGAGGCAGAAGCGGCAGGTACTCAAGTTAACACCGAAAATCTGTATTTTCCGCCAAACGCAATTGACCTGGTCCAGCCATGTGCCTCTTTTGTTGTCCGAAAGATCTAATCGGCCTGGAAAAAAAGAGGTGGGAGGAGTACAAGATGAAGATGATCCAAATCGGAAAGTGGAAAGATTCATCGGGAAAATTGATCGACCCTGGAAAGTTGTTTTTCCTGCGTTTAGCGGCCGATGCCGTAGCAGATTTCATCGACAAAGGGATAAGGATGGACTTGGTTATGCAAGGAAGGCAATGATCATTACCGGTATGGCGTTGGATACCAAAGGGCAGTAGGAGGAAAGACAACTGACGGTAAAGCTGCAATCCATAGTTCACAGGCATCAGGCGTATTTCAACGGGACGGCTGTTTTGAAGCAGGAAGAGACCAGTACAGGGGATACAGGGGAAATGGAAGTGGGGATGGGAGCAGTGGAGGTCAGGGCTCCCACAATGACAGTGCAGAGAGAGATCTGTGAGGATTTGATTCAGCACAGCAATTCACTCAATTTGATTATTTTTTGAAGGCTTCCTTGTTTCATTAAATACGTGCCACCTTAATAGTGTAACTCTCATTATTTGACTTCACACCTATATCGTGTCAGAACGGCTTTAGTGTCACTCACATTAAATGCTGTGACAAGCAGAAAATTTCCATCACCTACACACTGTGAGTGACACTATGTAATGAAATTGGGTGTAGCGGATTTTCAGGTGACTTTTGTAGGCGGAGGGACCAAGCGCCCGAATACATACGAACTCCTCTCCATAATTCATTAATCCATTAAGCTACTCTTAGAGCAAACTACAACAACTAAAATAAGATGTCCGACCGTTAACTAATTAGTGCACATCTCTCCCGTCTTAAAGCTATTGTCATCCACACCTTTTTTGGGGACCATTTTTCCGGGAATCCTGATAGATTTCCCCCATAAAGAGAAAATCAAAATGCAAAAGCTCATTGGACTTTGAAGAATGCATGGTATGGCCGAGTGGTCGCGTTACGCGCTGACATCCAAGAGTTGAAAGACAGTGGAGGCATGTACCGCCATAGGCCTTGGCGTCCTCTTCCGTACCTGTTCAGGAAAAAATCTGGTGACTATTTTCTACTGTAGTCTCTGCAACTCGGTGTCCACCGCTACCGCAGTGTCCCACAAGGCAAATCCGGATCAGGAGTGTCACTGCAGTCGGCGGTATCCAGATCGAAACATCAGCGGATATACGCAATCTATCTTTCGTCATGCGTAACTCAGGGTGCTCCTCTTCTTCAAGTGCAGCCTTTTGCGTGTTGAGAACCTCCCTAGCAGATGTCCAGTCGAATTCAGGGTCCAGTTTTAGTGCGACTGGAACCACAAAGAGTGATGCAAGGCGTATACGAGCAGAGGAGTCCGTAGCAGCCGGATTACCCCCGGGACAAAGTGAATCAGCCCATACATTATCCTCCCCACTGACGTGTGACATAGTGTACGTGAATACTGAAAGGTGCATGGACCATCTTTCAATCTTACCGGCAACGTGTCGTGCGATTGCAGGGTTCGGCGCTAGAGGGTTGTAAGTAAAAGTCAGGTTTTTGTGGTCTGTGTACATATCAAATCCGTTAGGACAAAAATATTGTAGTCCAGTCGATTCACAGATACAACAATTTCAAAAGCCTCTTTTTCCGGCATTGACCATCCTTTAATAGGGCCGGTAAAGGATCCAGAAAAGAATGCGAGAGGCTGATGACGCTGTTCAGAGAAAGGCAAATCAACAACGGCCATGGGTACCTGCGTCAAAATTCCAGACCAGTGTTCTTCCGATGCGTCGGTGAAAAGAGACACACGCTTCTCTGTGTCAGGGTGAACTCTTGTTTAGCATTTTCCAGAGCATCCTTGACAGCATGAATTGCGTGGGTCTGCTCATCGGTCCAGAGGGGAGGCTGAGATGAACGCTGGCAAAAGTTCGTTTGGTGCGAGAACCAGCTACCTTGAAAACCTCTTCAAGTGCAGCGGAAAGCGGTACAGTAATTGTGGAACATTGCGGAATAGAACTTCGCATCCAATTTGCTGCACACTCGAATTGTTGCAACTCAGCACCCTTCGTGGGAAGAAGTATCTTCAGACGGCAATATAGACTGCTTGAGTCCATTTCGAGTCCATCTTTGCTTATCAAACCGCCACACCACTTAGTTTTCAATAGGAATAGGTGGAACTTAGCAGCGTGCAGCTTAACACGCTTTGTACGGCGGATAGAGGAAAATTCCCGTAGCTTATCCAGTAATTGACGAGGATTATTAGCATGAAAAGAAGATCATTAATCCCTTTAATACTAAAATCCCTTATCGAAATGAATATTTGCTGCTCAATGCTCTAGAAAAAAGCGGCCGCGTTAGTCTGTCCTTGATGTACCCGTGTTGGGCTGAACACTCCGCCCGGAGTAATAAATCTCTGGCACTATTGGGATTCTTCGTCAAGGGCCAGTTGAAAGTTGACATTACACAGATCAATTTCGGCGAAGCAAGTATCACCCGAAAACTCTGCAGCGACAGCTTCGATGTTTGGAATCGGCCGGATGCTAGGCACAGTCTGGCTGTTCACCATCCTCAGGTCCACTGTGAATCCGAAGCCCTCTTTCCCTTTTTCAGGAACAATAAGGGCCGCACATACCCATTGGCTTGAGTTGTTTGCCTTCAAATTCCCCAGTTGTAAACGTTCATCTTCTTTGGAACGTAGGAATCGAGCCTTCTGAGGTGAGTAGCGCCGGACCTTGACACGAACACGTTCGGCAGTTTCCTTAAGTCTGGTCTTCATCGGTGGTGCATCAATGGGAAGATCGTCCCCCAGTTTCGTACGGAAGATATGCTCGCACTCCCAGACCATTGGAATAAATTCTTCATGGAATTCAGAAGGATGTCCGTTCTGAATTGCTTCATCGATCATAAACTTGAGGCATTGCCTCGTTTCAGCTGTGTCGTCTTCTCCAACCATTGTGTCAATTAATTCTGGCATTATTCATCTTCAATTGCATCCATAAACTGATTTTGGGTCACTAGTGCAGTAGTATCCATAATAACAGGACTCTTGTCGGTCTCTTCGACATCGAGAGATAGGGTTTTGCCATGGTGCATGACGTTTGCAGTTCTGTGCAGAATTCTTGGAAGCTTCAGATGGTTGCCTGCTGCGCCAGGTGTACCACTGCTAAATCCAATACAATGTTCGAGAAATCAGCATCGTGGAAATCATTTCGTACAACAGCCAAATGAGCGTTAAGATTAAATCCCAGAGATTATTGTACTGGTCTTGCAATTAGAACTTCTGACAATGGGCTCGCCAAACACAAGAAATTCCAAGTTTCGGAGCCGGAAAGGCCCTTCTGGCGTCGCAAGCGTCGTTGCGATACGAGCCTTCTGAGTAGCACTGAATGTAGCCTCTTCGTTCTTGTCCCCAGAATCTAGAGCTAGAGACATGGTAAGAGGAGTTTCAAGAGGTAGTACATCATTAAAATCGCCAGCGTCAGCGCCTTTCCGGAGATGATGCTGGCTTAAAGCCGAATGTTCCGCACCGTAATCCCGGTTAGCAATTACGTCTACTTTGTCTGCCAATTTCGCGAAATACCATCCGGAGCCTTGCAAAGCAAATCTAGCCTCCGTAGTCTGCTTCAATGCATTTAGACTGCCCTTCTTGGCCTTCTCTGTATAGTGTTCCTTCAGCAGTACATCCTTCTCTTCGGCGTTTGAAACTGGACAATCCCGCTTGTAGTGCCTCTTATTATTGCACTTTGTTTTGTTCAGACAAAATGGCAGTTTCCGTGTCGTGGAGTGCTTCTCCGAACTGCGGTCTGGCCGAGATAGTACTTCCTGGTGTTCATGTCAATATATTTCTGCGAGGCCTGACTGAGTGTTTTTGTTCCACTTGATTGGTTTCCAGATTTATTCTGGTGCGGATTGCATCTAGATCGTCCACGATTTCCGTTTGACCCGAATCCAGCACAGGAGCTACTGCGTGAAACTTGAGCGTCTGTTACTGAACCTGACGGAGCCTTTTCGGTCGACTTTTCAGTACGAATGGGGACGAACTGGTCACACTCTACCGCACTCTACCGCCTGCTGTACGACGTAACGATAAAAAAGACAGCCAGTTCTTTTTCAGTTCAATTTGACTTAATTTCAAATCGTCCTCATTTTTTGTAGTTCCGTAAGATTCAGAAGCATGGATATGTGCGCTACTGCCACCTTGGGACTCGTTTTGAAAAGAGGTTTCCATTTCCTTAATCTAAAAATACTTGTAGTCCATGAAGAGGCTCTTGATTCTCATCTCAGCATCAGTCTCAAAGATATTGATGTGCACATTGCTGCGCACCGCTGCTTCAGGGATCTTGTGTAGAGATAGATTCTAGAGAAACCGCATCCTTACTCTCGAGCCACGTCTTCAAAACGTCTTCTGTGAGACCAGTGATAGAGGAAACGTCATCAAATTCACCGAACTCGATCAGAGACAGAAAAAGATCTGGGTCGCTTGAACTTTTGATTGGTATTGGCGTGATATTCCCCCAGAGCGGATGGTGCCGTGGATGCGTAGAAGATATAAGCCACGTTCGTACATGAAGGTATGAATCGGCTTACGCCCCAGCCTCCGGGGCTCTAGATGAGTAACCAGAGTGAAAAGGTGCTGACCAGCATGGGGGCCTGAACCGTTGTTTGGAGGGTCCCTAGTTCAAACGAAGAGCAGTGATAGAGTTCGTGAGAGTTATATAATGTGATATTGAGAGACAAGAAAGAGTTTTGAGTGATCACTGTTGATCGCTATAGAGAGTAGCGTCCAAGTTTTTCTCTTGAAGAGTTGAAGTTTCTTGCTCCGGTTTATTGGAAAGGGGTGGTAGCCTCTTGGATAAGTACCAATTATCCCAGTGGCCTAGTCAGTTTCGCTGGGGAGACTAACCTACAGTATGGGGAGAGTGTCAGCACCAAAAGGTGCGCGCAAACGGTATAGGCGGTGGCGAGACGAACATACAGTATGGGGAAAGTGCCGACACCGAAAGGTGCGCGCAAACGGTATAGTACCGTACAGTAAAATACTGCTATAGTGACTTCTGTTTTTACAACCACCACTGTACCATTTCTTCGCTTTCTGCGGTCCAAAGCACTC